>ML279206.1:0-24108 GCA_005239495.1 Nicotiana undulata | reverse complement strand
GACACTATCGTTATCGTTTAAGCGTCATAACTATTATGTATCGACCACAACCTATTTTACGATGAAACAGACAGCACCTCCCCTATATATATGACTTCAAACAAGTCAAAACAATCACATAACATCCCAAACAACATCAATAATAATCATATTAAGCCTCCCAAAACAGTCCACACACAACCTAATCACTTCACACATAAGACGACCACCGTAGTCGTGTCAAACGACCCGGAAATGTTACAACGAACGACCAGCTCAAAACCCTACATCTATATGATGTTTCTCCACACCATTCCTCCTCCAAAACTCCACAAAAAAGTAGGAAAGCATGCATCCCAACCGCAACACAAAGCAGTCCACTACAAGTCAAATAACTCTAACTCACGGCTTCCGATCACCGTCCCGTGAGTTCTAACTATTAGGAAACACATTTACAAACCTTACTTGATATTTAAGCACTTAAATACAGATATTAGACGTTTATTAACTATGAAGTAACTTCCTAAACTTTAACTACAAAGAAAAAGAAGAGGCGGTATAATGACACTTACGTCGTAGGGATCGTTTTGATGTTATTGCTTCTCGATTTCATGCCCGGGATGATATTCCTCTTTTGAAACCCTAGTAGATAGATTTAGGTTATGTTTATGGGTGATATATGTTCGTTTTGGTCTGAATAATGAAGATAAAGCCGACCTAAGGTTTATATATATCAAGTTTGGAAAAAGTCAAAGAGGTGCTAGCTTGGCACCCTATGATTGGTTCATTTTCCGACGCTTATATATTTTTATACCGATGTTGTATGAACAAACGGTTAAGAGAGTTGAAAACTAAATTTAAAGACCTTAAATTTGGTATATAATATGTCCCAATATGACCTCATATAGAACATGAAATCTATTGCTCAAAAAGCTCTAGTGATCCACCTACTTGTCATATATGATGTCTGCGCAGTCTCGCGAAACTGAAAATATCTCTCTACTCCTATATTGTATCGATGAACGGTTTAATGAGTTGGAAACTAGACTCATAGATATTTAGTTTGGTAGGTATATCATCCCCTAATTCCAAGTATATCTCGAGAAAAGCTCAGTTACATTTGACCTAATCTTACGCACATTATGAGTGTAACTTGTGAAGACCTTTGCCAACTTTTGTTCCACCACTTGCTTGACTTCAAAACGTAGCGCACGAATATCATATGACAAAATTAACTCATAACATAAACTCCTTATAATTCAATTAACCATAGTCTCACCCTAAAGTACATGTTATAACATTCCAAACTCGTCGACTTTTGACGAAACTTATTCTCTTCAGTTGGTTTAGCTTCTAAGCTTTCCAACCCTCTTGGTACTCGTTATTCATGATCTTAAATATTTGTAACCTCCAATGTAACATGATTAACTTACTTTATATTCCATCAGATAGAATCGTATTTCTGAGCTTACATCAATTGACTTACGATGTACTCTCACGTACGAAAATATGGCAGCTACCATCCAGGTTAAAAAATGCCAGGACTGAGCAACAAAAACCCAGCTTTTTCAGATGTTTCTGTACCTAATCGAGTATTCTTTCAGTATAGGATTTATACTGTGTGTGAAAACTTCTGTATTCAGATTTTCGGCAAGCAAAAAGGCTCGAAAAAATCCCCCTTTAATGGTGAAAAGTGTGTCTATATATAGGGGAATTTTTTGATGGGATATGCTCAGCATATTCCTTATCTAACAGGCTGAAAAATAGTACAATGACTGCTGTTACCCTTATCCCTTGGGACAACTGCCCTCATTCTAGAAAATTCTAGCCTTTACAATTACTATTCTACCCCAAAAAAATCTAATATTTTAGTTCTAAAAGGTTCTTGGGTTATTACACCCAATATTCCTTCAACTAAAGTACTAAATTACCCTTCTAGGTTTCTAGAATTACCCTTAGGTTGACTAGGGTTAAGTTTGATTGGGGTTAGTTGTTAACCTGGATTAGTTATCCTTAATTAGTCATTTAGTTAATCAAACCTAATTAATCTTACTTAGTATTAGGTGGTTGATTAGGTTCGCAACTACTAATTGACCTCAAACTTGTTTAGGATTTTAGGTTAATAAATAAAGATCAGCTAAGTTGTTAGGTTTAGTCAATTTTCCTCTATTAAGGTCTGTTTTTGCTTCACTTGAACCTAGGGGAAATTAGTTTGTTTAGGTTATTTGAATATGCCAATATAAACTAAGAGTTAAAATTTAACCTATGATTAATTGGAGGTTAACACCTAGTTGCGACAAATAACATAGGCAACAAAAATCAAGGCTAAATCAAGCGATGACCTCAAACAACACACGAGCAAACAACTAATACAATAGAGGTTGTTACACTTACAAGCATTCCGACATATGAGTTCAGGGATTTAATCAATTAGTCGTTCATGTTAATTTATTGATAAAAATTCATAATCATACTGATGTCTGGAAATTAGCAGAGAAAGGAAATTGAAAAACCTAATGCTAATCTTGATTACACCAATCACAAAACATAAACAGTTAAATCATACCAAATAGTGATAAAAACCTAAGCTCAATATATTTGGGACTTTAGACTAGGAAGAAAACATAAACATGTAAAAGAAAATGATGTAGGAAACAAAATAAATCAAAAACAAAGGTAATAAGAGGAAGACAGTGATTTAGACTACGGCATGTTCATGCTAAAAATAAAAGGCACAAGAAACAGATAGAAAGGAGGGTGGGATACCCGTTTGAAGGGTTTGGATGAACTCTAGCGACTTGCTGGAGTTTGGCCGGACTCTGGCGACCTCCAAAAGTGACCCTTACTCACACGAATCGACGACTCTTGTCAAGAGCCATCGACTCATGTGAATTTGAGTCACAGAGCCGCTTGGATTCGTCTTGAATGAACTTTAGGGTTTGACATCTTCTCAGATCCAGAATTAGTCGCAAACGGATTATTATTTGTGGAAATCAACGTTGGGATGGGGTTGAGGAGATCATGGGGATTATTTGGTATAATTTTGGGGTTGATTGGAGAAGCTCCGCCGCCGGAGGAGATTTCCGGCCGGCGGAGCACGGCGGAGGAGGGGTGGAACTATGGTGGTCCGGTGGTAGAACTATGGCTGGTCTCTAAAGATAGGTGAGAGATGGAGGGGAAAGGGGAGGGGTGTTAGACTTAGGGGTAAATGGGGGGGGGGGGGTTTTTTGGAACCCTTTTTTATCTGGGGGGGGGGGGTTATTTGGAACACTTTTATATCTAGGGGGTGGGGAGTTCGGAACAGTTGGATCGAGATGATCCAACGGCTGGGGGACGAGGGGTGTGAAACGGGGTCGTTTGGACGGGTGTTAGGAGCAGGACGGGTAGGGGATTTGGGCTGGGTAATTTGGGTAGTGTAGAGATGGGTTTTTGGGCCTGGGTAATTTCAGCCCACGTCCAATTTTAAGCTCTTTAACTACTGAACCAATTAATTTAATTTAATTCAAACCTAATTAAATCCAAAAATGTAGTAATTAGTTATAAACCTTATTTTCCATCTAATTACAGATTAATTGAGAATAAAACAACCAATTTGATATTTCTAATTAAATCTACGACTTATCGGATAAAAATGATTAATTTTAGTAATTAGTTGTTAAAAACCTACATTACATCAAATAACCACTATTCGTTCATTTTAATTCAAATTAATTACAAATAATGAGTTCATAATCCTTTGATAATGGTGACGCAATTTTAATGATTTTACAAGATGAATTATGAATATGCAAAAAATGCAAACAATTCACAATTAATCACTAAAATCAACAAAATTCATAAAATCAATTAATATTATTGAGATTTTTATAGGATGATATGGTGAGTAAAAATCACGTGCTCACAGCTGCCCCTCTTTGCTCGGAAACACGAAGACTTTTCGGGCAAAGACAAAATGAGCAGCAATAAACGACTTTTACCCATTCATATGTTCCGTTGTGAAGCACTTTTGAAAAGTTTGACCGAACCCATGCTTCAGAGGTTGCCTACATATCCTTGGCTATAAAGGAATTACGTTAGTGTAGTTCTGGAAGTTTTGGTAGCTGGGACTACCGAGTAACTGTGGTTTCACTGCGGTTGCTGTTGTTACTGCTACTGATCTCCTTATTACACCCAAGGTACAAAAAACGACAGACTAACTAAACCTATCAGCTGCTAGTTACAAGATTCCTATCTATGACCTGGTCTTGAGCCTTGATCTTCTGCTGACTCTGACCCGGATCTTGATGCTTGTTAGCCGCAGGTATTGGTGTCGTCTTATCGTTCCTCGGATCAAGGCAGGATATACCGAACGAATGACTTCAATCTCGTCCTGAATAGTCCATATCTTCTCCGTATCTACACTTTGGGCTCAATCTTCTCATTATTCTTTTGTTTTGTTTATTTTGGATCGAAACTACTTCTTTTGGTTGCCTCGAATTCCAAAGTCCTAAAAAATGTAATCTGCACAAAAATCAAAACAAACAGACGAAATTTTCTGCCCCAGTTTACACTAGGAAAATTTCGCGACTTATTGTAAAGAAATCTATGCTACTTTATTATTGAAAGCAATGAAAAGCCGGGAATGGTGTACCCGGAGTTATTGTAGACTAGGGAGTGGATACCCTATGCCTAAAAAGTAAAATCAACTAGGGATTGGAGACCCTATGTTGGAAAAGATCGACAGGTTATGCTGTCGTCAAGAAACGATCATCGGGTTATGCCGATGTCTAGGGGGAGGGTCGACGGGTTATGCCGCTGTCAAGAAAGAGATCACCAGGTTATGCTGGTGTTTGTAAAGGTCAACAGGTTATGCTTTCTCTGGGAAAAGAGATCACTGGGTTATGCCAGTGTCAAGAAAATGATCAACAGGTTATGCTGTTGTCAGGAAAAAAAAAAGATCACAAGGTTATGCTGGTGTCTGGAAAGGTTAACAGGTTATGTTGTTTCCTGAAAAAGAGATCACTGGGTTATGCCAGTGTCAAGAAGTGGTCAACGGGTTATGCCGTTGTCAGGAAAAAATCACCAGGTTATGTCGGTGTCTGGAAAGGTCAACAGGTTATGCTGTTGCCTGGGGAAAAGGAGATCACTGGGTGATGCTAGTGTCGGGAAATGATCAACAGGTTATGCTGTTGTCAAGAAAAGATCACCAGGTTATGCCGGTGTATGTAAAAGTCAACATGTTATGCTGTTGCCTGGGGAAAAGGAGATCACTAGGTTATGCCAGTGTTAGGAGATGATCAACAAGTTATGCTGTTGTCAAGAAAAGATCACCAGGTTATGCTGGTGTCTGACAAGGTCAACAGGTTATGCTGTTGTCGGGAAAAGAGATTACCGGGTTATGCCGATATCTAGAGAGGATCAAAAGGTTATGTTGTTGTCAGAAAAAGATCACCAGGTTATGCTAGTGTCTGGAAAGGTCAACAGGTTATGTTGTTGCCAAGAAAGAGATTACCGGGTTATGCCGATATCTAGAGAAGATCAACAGGTTATGCTGTTGTCAGGAAAAGATCACGAAGTTATGCTGGTCTCTGTTAGGGAGTGGGACCCTATGTTGGAGGAATCATCGGGTTATGCCGGCATCAACTAGGGAGTGGGACCCTATGTTGGAGGAATCATCGGGTTATGCCGGCATCAACTAGGGAGTGGGACCCTATGTTGGCATCCACTGAGGACTGGGATATCCTAGGTTGGCGTCGAGTTATGTCGGCATCAGGTTATGCTGGCATCAACTAGGGATTGGAGACCCTATGTTGGCATCAACTAAGGAATGGAATATCCTATGTTGGAAAAGGTGTAGCTAGAGATTGGAGGCCCTATACCACTTTAGGTTTGAATTGTTTTCTACATCCTTTCCTTCTTTTCTTTTCTTTTCATTTGATTTTGAGTGAATGCGGGAAAGAATTTTGGAGAAAACTTTCTTTTTTGGAGTTGTTGCTGCAGAGCTTCTTCGAGCTCTTGCGCCTTTTCTTTTGGTTACACTTGCATTTTGCAAGGTCGTTTTGGGTGACACCTATTTCCTTCAAACAAAGAACAATTTGTTAGTTTGAAACGGTGGTTGGTTTTGCGACCTTGATTTTCGACAGCTTGATCTCAGTTCTTGTGACGAAGATCTCAACCACTTGCTTGCTGGGGATTGGGTTTCTTCTCTAATCCCCGGGACCTTGGCTTTCCATATTTTACCATGGCGATCGATCACGTGGGACCCAACATTTGTTTCGCCTTTGTAGGCCTTTCACTTGCTTTTCTTTTAGATTTCCAGAGTATCGGGGGGGGTGGGGTTGGCCACTCAAATTCCGCTGCAACGGTTAGTCGCGTGGGATTTAACCTTTTCCAACTTTGTTTTGCCTCAATCGGCCTTTCATTTCTTGCTTTTTCCTCCAAGTTTACTTTAAAACATTTGAAGCATTTTTTGGCTTTTCAGACTTTTGCAAAGAGTTAACCATGTGGGACTCAACCTTTTTCTTAGATTGCCTCTGTAGGAATTCCAATTTGATTTTCTCCTTTCGAGTGTTTTGTGTTTAAAGCATCGGCCGTTGCGGCCAGTCGGGATCGACTCGATGCCCCTGCTGAGGCTTGGTGCCCTTCGCATATTGGCTTGTGTCAAACGAGATCCCTGTAAGTCAGTTTTGCCATGAATTTTTACAAGAAATATCCCTTTCGGGGAAGAGAAGAAGGACTTATCTGGAGTGTATGCGGCTTTCAATGAACATGACATGCGTCTTGGACTGGATGCCTGATCTATATAAACCATCTAACTCTCAGAAATTCGTCACGACTTTTAACTCGAGGTTGAGAAACCTTGCTACAGACCATGTCGATATTAGAAACCAATCATCCTCATTTTGATTAGTAGTGTTGTTTTCGGGTTTTCACCATCTAACCTCTCTCATTTCTCTTCTCGCCATCGCCCTGTAGTGCTCTTTGCGAGTTTTCACTAACAAGACTCTCTATTTTTTAATTTCTCAACTCACCGTCGCCTTATGGTGCCCGTGTGGGTTTTCGCCGATAAGACTCTCTCATTTTTATTTCTCTCATTGCTTGTATGAGGTCCAGATAGATGTATCATCCCATTCTGGATTTTCTATGCCGATCGATCGGAAGGACTTGACTAGGATATGGGGTAAAAAGAATTTGTATTGAATTACAACCTTGGAACTTTTAGGCGAATCATTACCGAATCTCAACACTTGCCCCAGCTTAAAATCTTGGGGGAATGTGGATTTTTATTTTGGTGTGACTTAACCCCAGGGAGAGGCTGCCTACGTATCCTTTCGGAATCAAGTCAGATGTAGTTCATGAAAACATTTTGTTTTTGTTTTGATTTCTTTTGATTTTTCTTTTCTCTCTTTTTTGATTTTTCTTTTCTCTTTTTTTTCTTGATTTTTCTTTTCTCTCTTTTTTAAATTCCAAGGAGGGTTGTCAAGGAAGAGTAATCGGCTTAAAGGGTTTACAAAAATGATAGTGTTTGGGGTAACATGAATGAAGAGCCTTCGTCATTTCGATCATCAGCGTCGTCATCACGGAAAAGGTCAGACATAATACCTTTTGACTGCATCTGCATTGACATCCGTTTCAGGGTCATTTCCTTCAATGTCTCCCAAGTACAATGCTCCTTTTGGAAGCAATTTACTTATGATGTATGGACCACTCCAATTCGGGGCGAATTTTCCTTTAGCCTCTTCGTGGTGTGGGAGGATACGTCTTAACACAAGTTGCCCTACTTCAAAGTTCCTAGGCCGCACTTTCTTGTTGTAGGCGAGGGCCATTCTTTGTTGGTACAACTGCCCGTGGAAAACTGCGGCCATCGTTTTCTTGTCAATCAGAGTTAATTTCTCCAATCGGGTTTTGACCCATTCGTCATCCTCAATTTCTGCTTCGACAATAATCCGAAGGGAGTGAATTTCAACTTCTGCGGGTATTACGGCTTCAGTACCATAGACCAATAAATAAGGAGTAGCTCCAACCGACGTGTGCACTATCGTGCGATATCCCAGTAATGCGAAAGGCAATTTCTCGTGCCATTTCCTAGAAGTTTGAATCATTTTCCTGAGGATTTTCTTAATATTTTTGTTTGCTTCTTCAACAGCGCCATTAGCTTTGGGCCGGTAAGGGGTGGAATTGCGGTGTGTGATTTGGAACTGTTCACATACCTCCCTCATCAAGTTACTATTTAGATTCAAGGCATTGTCGGTAATGATAGTCTTTGGGATACCAAAATGACAGATGATATTCGAGTGCACGAAATCCACCGCCGCTTTATTGAAGACAGCTTTGAATGTGATTGCCTCAACCCATTTTGTGAAATAGTCAATAGCGACAAAAATAAATTTGTGCCCGTTTGAGGCCCTTGGCTCGATCGGCCCGATGACATCCATTCCCCAGGCAACAAACGGCCAGGGTGCTGACATAGGATGAAATTCTGATGGTGGTGCATGAATCAAATCGCCGTGTATTTGACACTTATGGCATTTCCGGACGAAGCTGAAACAATCTTTCTCCATGGTCATCCAATAATACCCGGCCCGCAAGATCTTTTTTGCGAGGACGTATCCGTTCATGTGGGAACCGCATACTCCTGAATGCACCTCGTTCATAATCTTTTCGGCTTCCTTGGCATCTACACACCTTAATAGATTCAAGTCGGGAGTCCTTTTATACAGTACTTCCCCCCTTAGGAAGAAACTGCTGGCGAGTCTCCGGATGGTTCTCTTTTGGTCCCCATTGGCCCGCTCCAGGTATTCCTTTGTTTTCAAGAATCTTTTGATATCATGATACCATGGTTGGACATCGGGCTCTATTTCGAGCGTGTTTAAATAACCATGCCTTTCCTTGATTTGAATTTCCAATGGTTCAATGTGAACATTACCCGGATATGGCAGCATTGCAACTAGGGTATCCAGCGCATCGGCTAACTCGTTGTGGCATCGAGGGATATATCTGAACTCGACAGCTTTGAATCATTTGCTAAGATCTTCCACATGTTGTCTGTATGGAAGGATCTTAACATCTCGAGTTTCCCACTCTCCCTAAGCCTGCTTGATGATCAAATCTAAATCCCCCATGATCAATAACTCTTCTACATCCATGTCAATGGTCATGTTCATACCTAGTAAACAAGCTTCATATTCGGCAGTATTGTTTGTACAGAAGAAACGGAGGCGGGCCGTGGTGGGATAGTGCTGTCCCGTGGGTGAAATCAACATTTCCCCAATCCCAACACCTTTTGCATTTACATCTCCATCAAAGAACATTTTCCAAGTGTTGGCGTCCTCAGAAGTTATCTCGACTGAATTTACCTCCTCATCTGGGAAGTAAGTACTTAGAGGTTGGTAGTCGTCATCGACAGGATTTTCTTCCAAGTGATCTGCCAAGGCCTGGGCCTTCATTGTCGTGCGAGTGACATAGAATATGTCGAATTCGGTGAGCAAAATCTGCCACTTTTCTAATCTTCCAGTGGGCATTGGCTTTTGGAATATGTACTTCAATGGATCCAGCCTAGTGATGAGGTAGGTGGTGTAAGCCAAAAGATAATGCCGGAGCTTCTGAGAGACCCAAGTTAGAGCGCATAAAGTTCTTTCCAACAGCGTATACTTGGCTTCGTAGCTCGTGAACTTCTTGCTCAAGTAATATATGGCATGTTCTTTCTTCCCGGTCGCGTCATGTTGCTCGAGAACGCATCCGAAGGAATTTTCTAACACCGTCAGGTATAAGAATAAGGGTCTTCCTGGTTCTGGTGGGACTAGCACTGGCGGGTTCGACATATATTCTTTGATCTTGTCGAAAGCATTCTGGCATTCGTCTGTCCATTTGATGACTGCATCTATCTTCAACAACTTGAATATAGGCTCACAAGTGGACGTCAACTGAACGATGAACCTGCTGATGTAATTTAACCTACCTAGAAGACTCATGACCTCTTTCTTGGTTCTTGGAGGTGGGAGATCCCGAATAGATTTTATCTTTTTTGGGTCCAGCTCGATGCACCGCCGGCTGTCTATAAACCCCTGTAATTTCCCAGACGGAACTCCGAAGGCACACTTGGCTGGGTTTAGATTCAGATCATACTTACGCAGGCGTTCGAAGTATTTCCTCCAATGCTGGACATGGTCATCTTGCGTCCTGGATTTAATAATCACATCATCCACGTTTACCTCAATATCCTGATGCATCATGTCGTTGAAAATGGCGGTCATGGCCCTCATATATGTTGCCCCAGCGTTCTTCAGGACGAACGACATGACTCGGTAACAATAGGTGCCCCAGGGTGTAGTGAAGGGCGTCTTTTCTGCATCCTCTTCATCCATCAATACCTGGTGGTATCCAGCATAGCAATCCACGAAAGCCTGTACCTCATGTTTGGCACAATTATCAACCAGGATATGTATGTTTGGTAGTGGAAAGTTATCTTTAGGTCTTGCTTTATTCAAATCTCGATAATTAACACATACTCTGACCTTTCCGTCCTTCTTAGGTACTGGAACCACATTGGCCAGCCAGGTGGTGTATTGGACCACTCGGATCACTCCAGCTTTTAATTGTTTAGTGACCTCTTCTTTGATTTTGTCACTCATGTTTGTTTTAAATTTCCTCTGCTTTTGTTGGACGAATGGATAACCGGGATAGGTCGGCAATTTATGTACCACCAAATCTACACTTAGTTCGGGCATGTCATCGTAGGACCAAGCAAACACGTCTTTGAACTCAAGTAGAAGTTGAATCAAAGCGTCCCTAGTTCTTTCATCGCTGTGGACGCTTATCATGGTTTCTCGAACCTCTTCTGCATTACCCAAGTTGAGGGGTTCTGTTTCGTTTAAGTTTGGCTTAGGCTTATTCTCGAATTGTTCTAATTCTTGGTTTATTTCCCTAAAAGCCTCTTCTTCGTCATATTTCTCNTCCGCAAGCATGTCATGTTATTTAAAGCCGCATTATTAGGACTGAAAATAAGAAAAATAAGCAAAAATCAGAAGGAATAATAGACTATGAAATTTTGATTTCATTTCATTGAATTTGAACATGGGAGGGTTTACATCGGAATTCAAAAGGAAATAAATTAAAAACACTCGAGTTACACCCTGAAATAACTCATAGTGCAGGAAAGATGGCAAAACTGAACTACCAGGACTCCCGCCTAACGGAGATCAATGGAGTAGCCTTCCAATTCTGCAACTTGGCATTTGGGCCCATGTATTGCACCTCAGCGGTGCTTGATCCTTCTCCCAACTGGACCATGTTAGTTTCATACAACATCTGCTTCATGGCCTCGCAAATTCCTTCAATTTCTTCGGTCGTAAAGGCCTCTTCTTCTTCTTCGACATATTGCGGTTCGATGAAAGTCTCAGTAATATGTGGGACTGACTGAGGTAGGTCCCATCCATTGCTTTTACGGGCGTCGTCCCACTTCACATCTTCATCTAAGGCTTGGAAACCTATGCCGAAGAATTTTTCAGCGACATGTTGAGAGATCGGTTCAGTGATACCTTACAAGGACACCCCAAGCCCCTTTCCGGGTCTATATCCATGTCTAATCATGTCGGTAGCGACCATGATTGACGCATTTGATAGGCAGGGTTGTGGACACGGAGCACCTTCTTCATGTTGGTCGTAAAGCACAATTTCAAACGCTTGATAGACAATATGCTCACTCCCCTCTCTGGATTCAAGATAGGGGACCGAAGGGTCTCTGTAGATTGACTGCTCGTCCTCCCCGTGGACCACTATCTCCTGGTTTTCATATTCGAATTTGACCATTTGATGGAGGGTAGAAGGTACTGTTCCAGCGGCGTGAATCCACGGTCTTCCTAGCAAGAAGTTGTATGAGGTATCCATATCTAAGATTTGGAAGGTTACCGTGAATTCCACAGGGCCGATTGTCATGACTATGTCTATTTCACCAATGGTGTCCCTTTTGATCCCATCGAAGGCACATACACAGACATTGTTCGGCCTGATTCTCTCAGTGCTGATTCCCATTCCTTGTAGTGTGGATAAAGGGCAAATATCTACCCCAAAACCTCCATTAAGCATAACTCTCTTCACATAATATCCCTCACTTTTAACTGTTAAGTGTAAGGATTTGTTGTGAGCGGCTCCCTCGGGAGGTATATCATTCCGGCTAAAAGAAGTTTTGTTTACTGTAAAGAAACGCTCGGCCATTCTTTCCAATTTTTCGACTGAGGTCTCTGCCGGCACATACGCTTCATTCAGCATTTTGAAGAGTATTTTCTGATGCTTGCTTGAGCCCATCAACAAAGATAAGAGTGATACTTGATCAGGAGTTTTCCTGAGTTCTTCAATTGTGGCGTATTCACTCATGTTCATCTTCTTAAAGAACTCTTCGGCCTCTTCGGCGGTGATGGGACTTTTAAGAGGGAAGTGTTTGTGCTTATTTTTGTCCAGCTCTTTTAGATTGAGGTATTTTTCGGAGGAGTTTGCTTCAATTGCTTCTCCTGTGATCTCTTTTCCTTTGTATGTTTCTTCCGTCTTGTTGTAGTTCCAAAGGAAGGCAGTAGTATTTTTTACGGGAGCTTGCGGCGCGCGACTAATAACCACGGGCTCATTCAGCCTTGGTGAAATTATTTTCCCCCGCGCCACGTACGTCCCCTTTGGTACATACATTGTCGGGTTGTTTGTCATGGCTTTGTTGAATTGTAGCCTTCTGGGCAGGCTCAACATACCTTGTTACTTCTTGGGTGCCCTGGGGACGTAAAGAACGGCGTCTTTAGAAGATCCTATCTTTGTCTTGGCTTCAGCCTTCCCCGTAGCCTGAGGGACGGGATTACTCTTTTTTATTTCCTTGGCTGGCTTGGGTGTCGCCTTAGGCTTTTTCTCTGCATTTGCGATGGCAATGATGACCTTCAAAGCTGGATCAAAATCATGGTCCTCGCAGATCATGCCGATAACAGGCCCATTGTTATGGGCGGGCAACGGATTGTTAGTCACATTGGGAGCTTCTTCATCCCTAAACACTACCTTCTTTTGCTCTATAAGATTCTCCACAGCCCGTTTGAGGGTCCAACACTCCTCAGTGTCATGCCCCTCTACTCTGGAATGATAGGCACAAGTTGGTACCCCGCTTGTATGACGGCGATTGTGTATTTTTCCTGTTCGGAGGTACGGGCTGCAAAAGCCCCATCTTAACCAACTTTGGGAAGAGGCTTGAGTATGATTCACCGATAGGAGTAAAGTTATTTCTCCTTAGTGGTTCACGTTAAGCATTGTATGGGTAGTTGTTTTGAGGAGGGCGTGGATTATATGGAGCTGGGGGAGGATGGTTATTTCTTGGGGGTGGAGCTCTGTTCTGGTTGTATTGTTGTTGCGGCCTGAAATGCGGCTGAGTGTTCATCACCTCATAGGGAAACAGAGATGTAGTGTAAGCTGCATTTTGGTGAGGGTAGTAGTGTTGGGAAGTTTTGGGGAATGGACCTGAGTATTGCCGAGAACCCCTGACATCGGAAACCATCATGTCCCCTTCTTCTTTCTTCTTTCTGTTGGCCGCACTCCCGGACCCGTTTTGGATGGCCTGGGAGGTTGCCCTTATGGCCGATTGGCTCAGGATACGACCGGTCTTTAAACCATTCTCAACCATTTCCCCAATTTTGATTGCTTCTGCAAATGGTTTGCCCATGGCGGACATCATATTTTGAAAGTAATTCGTTTCTTGTGCTTGCAGAAAAACACTGACCATTTCGACTTCATCCATCGTAGGTTTGACCCTGGACGCCTGCTCGCGCCACTTAATAGCGTACTCTCTAAAACTTTCCGAGGACTTATTTTTAAGGTTGGATATAGAGTTTCTATCGGGAGCGATATACACATTGTATTGGAATTGTCAAACAAAGTCCCGGGCTTTGTCATCCCATACGTGCTAGTGGGATATATCCTGGTCCATGTACCATTCTGATGCAATCCCTGTTAGGCTCTCTCCGAAATATGCCATGAGAAGTTCCTCCTTCCCACCTTCTCCTCGGAGTTGGTTGCAATACCTTTTCAGATGAGCTATGGGGTCTCCATGTCCGTCATATTTTTCGAACTTGGGGGTTTTAAACCCGAGAGGCAAATGGACGTGCGGGAACATGCACAAATCGGCATAGGAGACGCTTTTCTGCCCACTCAGCCCCTGTATGTTCTTGAGGCTCTGCTCGATACTCTTCATTTTCCGAGGTTGTTGGGGGTATGAATCAGGAGTGACACAAGTGGAACCCAAAAATGATAACATTTGGAATGTAAACGCCGGCGGCTCAAAGTTGGGCCCGGTGATATTTGGTGGAGCCGTGGCAGAGCTCGGTGGTGCGGTGAAGATGTTGGACGATGTACTGGAAAACAAGACCTGGGGGCGAACCTCAGAAGGCCTTCCGGCAAAGTGAGCCAACATAGTTGTGTATCCGAGTGGCGTGGCTGGGTATCTTATAGGTATGTTAGAAGTTCCACTTGTCCTGGGGATTATCTCAGGGAAACCCGGGATGGAACTAGGTGGTTCCCTACCATTGGACCATGCGTCCCACATTTCTAGCATGCGGCAATGCCGGATCCTATTCTCTTCAGTTGTGGCTCACTCAGGCGTTGGGATGACTGGATTCGGGTCCTCCACAGAAGAGTTAGCGATTGATAAGTGGCTTTCAGATGTCATTTATATGCTTCCCTTTGATCTAGTGAGTAGGGATGGGGAGCCAGGTTACCGCAAAAATCACCCACCTTAGAAAAACACCTTTTAAGAGGGAACCAACAAAACGTTAGGTCGAAACATTTTATCACATAGGGAATCGCATGTTTGGGGTATGCAATGCACCTAGGCAATTACACGCTTTCAGTATGTTTTGCAACAGTTGTGTGTTTCATCCAGGCTTTATTTTCTCGGATTTGAACGTTCCCTCATTTTTATCCTTTTTCATCCTTTTTGTCTTTCTATCACTCTTTTCTTTCTTTCATTGTATTATTTTTGCTCTTTTATTTCTCACTCACTTTTCTTTCTTAAGATTATGATCAAATCCTATGGATTGCCTACGTATCACGGCGCCGCATGAATCAGATCATTACGTAGTTCAATGGATAAATCCGAAGGAAGGGAATAAACATTTTTTGAGACTTTCATTCATTAGATAAAATACTTTCAACTTCCTAAGAAACTTCTGTACACTTCTTTTCAAATGTTAAAAACTACAAAAGGCTTAAGACGTGTTTTCTTGCAAATGAAAAAACTACAATGAACTTAGATAGGACTTCAGCAAGAAAATAAAATACAGACTCGAAAAATATCAGAAATACATTAGTGCTTCCATTGCTTCAGGGACTCGTGGGGCATCATTCGGCCTTGCCACGGGTCTGCGTGCTATATCTTGTTGGAGGCGGTAGAGGTCGTCCATTATCTTGTGGACGAAGATCATAACCGCTGAGAAGAAGGTGTTCCGAGTCATATCTTCGCATTCCTGGCATTTGGTGACAATGTAATTAGCTATCTCCCGGACCCTTTGCCTGATGATACCTTTTTCCTGAAGTAGACGCCCGATCTGCTGGGATCTTGCCTCTAAAGCCTGGGCGTCTTTGTGAGTCTGCTTTTGCCACTGTCGCAATTCTTCTTCCAACTAGGCTATCATGTCATAACACTATTCTCTTTCTGCCTTAAACCTTTGTGCTTTTTTGGCCATTTCATTTTCAAAGGTGGCCATTCTCTCTTTCAAACCCAGAACTTCTTGGTCATGCTTTCTCTTCAATTTTTGCACAAATTCTTCCCTTTTTCTGCATCCTTTTCCAACTTTGCTCGAGCTCGGGTCAAATCTTCCAAGTCGTCACCATAGCTACACAACTTTTGCCTGAGACTGGTGACAAGTCTTTCGTCGGCTCTACTTCTTTCGGGGTTTTCAATGGCTATCCTCATATTCTGGATTTGAGCTCTGAGGGTTTCATTTTCTTTGTTCATCCTGTTTATTTCCCCTTCGGCTGCAGTAATTTGTAAAGTGTTTTCAAATTTGAGCTCTCAGATCTGGGCCTCCAATTTACTTATTGTGGCCCGTTAGTTGTTTTCCTTTTCTAGCCAACCCCAATGTTCTTGTGTTTGCTCAGTAAAATGTTGCACGTGCGGTCTTTTCGCAGGTCGCTCTGGTTCTTGGTGCTCTCGTCCTCTTCTACCATACCAAGAAATATAGGCTGGCTCTACTTCCCCTTGAGATAAGTTTCTCACCCGAGTCTGAGGCTCTAAGAATCTGCACTGGTTCCAAATCCGAAGGACCCTGTTTTCCGGAAATGTAGATCTCGGACACAACTCAATGGCTTGTTAGCTTAGGTTCTCATCATGTGGAATGCCTTGTTGTCTACCTAATTACCGTAAGACGCGATGTGGGTCATATGGCTGGATTTTCTGCAGACCCATTAACAAAAGATAGCACACTTCAGCGGACATATTGATAACCTCGCCGACCGGGAGCCATCCAAAGGTCCACTCGATTCGGTCGGCGGTCAATGAACTCAGATGTGAGTGCCAGGCTTCTGTGCCCTCAAGAAAATTGTGGCCTTCTACCCGAGTACTATGTTCTTCAATACAATTCAGACCAGTTAAGCCATAGTTCATGTAACCTGGGCGGTGACAGAGGTGCTCGATCATCCAAATCTGTAGGAGCAGATTGCACCCTTCAAAGAACTTTCCCCCTGACTGGCAAATTGTCAGGGCGTGGTAAATCTCAGCTAAGATCATTGGTATAAGAGTTCCATTGTTCTTTTTTGTCATGAAATCTGCCATCCCTACTAGTCCGATGTCTATCAGTCCGTCACCTCGGGGGCAGACTAAAGTGCCCAGGAATGCTACCACAAAAGCTAACCCCCTGCGGGCTTCCCATTTAGCCTGGTTCTTATGGTGAGTCAGACCAGTATTTCCAGCTTCATAGCCCCGAGGATTTCCATACCGTTTGTACAGAAAATAGAAAGTGCAGAACCCTTCAGCCAGGTGTGAGTCTTGAGTGTCACGACTAATGCTCAAAAGATCCAAGAACTTGTGTGGAGTTACCGCCCTGGGTGCCACCAGATACCGACTTCTAAGATTGTCACCGAGACCAGCATACCCCGCTATTTCCTCTAGCGTGGGTGTCAACTCAAAGTCTAAAAAGTGGAACACGTTATTGGTGGGGTCCCAAAATGACACTAAAGCTTCGACGATATCCAACCTCGGCTTGATTTTTAGAAGGCCAGTGTGTCCGCCCAAAGCTTTTACGACAGACTTTCTACTAACTTCCCCCAGGTCGCTCCACCACATATGGAGTCCCACAAGAATTTTTTCGACAACCCTAAAGAGAGTGTTTTCAACTGTATTCATCCTGCACATTTGTTTAAATGTTTTGATTAAGAAACAAAGCCATAAAAGGTTTTGACTAAATGCAAAAAAATGTTATTTTTTGCAAAGTTTTGTAATAAAGAAAATGCACTCCTCTTGCGAATACGGCCCTTCAATACTTTGGATGGGAAGCTTTTAGGGATGTGCTCGCTAATTGGGCCAAATTTGTTTGAAAAAACTATAAGTGGCTATTTTTTTGCAAAAATAGCCTCCCGGCGTCCCGTTGGGACAATTGGCTATTTAGGCAAGAACAACATCACCTAATTTTGCGATCGTATTATCTATTTTGTTTTTTTTTTAAAAAGGTTGGACCCGATGAAGGTTGCCTACGTATCTCACATCCGGTGAAAATCAAACAATGCGTAGTTCGGGAAATCTCGACAGAATTTTGAAAAGTAGGCACAGTCTTACTTTATTTTGAAATATTATATTCAGAAATTTTGGCGGAGTTTCGGGATGATCTCGAATATCGGGTTTTTTCAAAAATCGACTAAATCTCGTATTCTAGTCCTCTCTTGGTTTTTCTATTATCTCTCTTTTTTTTTCTTTTTTTAATATTTTTTTTTAGCCGGTCAACAAACGAACCATAACAAAATATTGTACACATAGCAAGTAGGATGCATCAGGATAGTCTTTTATTTCGGGTTCACCTGTCCTAGACGGACCCAACCCTTGTGTTGAGTCCCTTAAGTCAAATGCACGTGATGCAAATAAACGTTCCTACTAGGGATCCGGCATGAGGCTATGTCATACTAGGTTTATACCCTGGGGTTTTGTTCTAGACAAGGCTTACCCGACAGGACAGCTCGAGCCGAGGTCGGAGCAGCGTACCGGGAATACAGAAGCTTCACCGGCTTTGCAACTTGTCCGTACCTCGTTCTAAAATTTGGATGACTCTAACAGAAAAGAAGTCACACAAAGTGCAAACTTCCCATATGATTTAGAAGACTTATAGAGAAGAAGGGTTTCGGCACAGTTTTATACGCAGTTCAAATAATATCAAAGCGGTAAATGCGGCAATTAGCACATCAGGTTTAAACACGTAAAATCAGACAATGAAAGCAAAAATATAACAGTTATATAAGCTCGAATTCTTGAACCCTGAACCAGAGATTCTGGGTTCGTTCCCCAGCAAAGTCGCCAGAGCTGTCACACCTCCTTTTTCACTACCCCCGTGATGTATTGATAAAAGGGTAGTAAGGGCGTTTTTCCACTTTAAGTAAAATTATTCGGTTTCAGAACTTATTTATTATTTCAGAGTCTCCACCCGGATTTTTGACGATGTTCCGGGACACCGTTTTGTTTTGAAAATCCCAAACCGAGGAAGATTTGACTTTGTTTTGATTTGTCTGCGACCAAAATTTCGAGTAAGGAATTCTGTTAACCCGAGAGAAGGTGTTGGGCATTCCTGAGTTTCGTGGTTCTAGCACGGTCGCTTAACTATTATTATTTGGCCTAAATTGTCCGATTATTTACGTGTTTTAACCTATATTTAAAACTCTTTGAAATATAGCCACTTTTGATAGTACGGATTAATATTGAAAACAAGTCACGAGAACGTGCACTTGTTATGCTTTTGGACGTGTTACAATTACGTCACATGAAATGCACCCGTAATTGCAACACGTAATTTTATTATAGTTTGAAGTTGAAGTCGGGGACATGAGTTGTCGCACCCGAGTGTAAATTACGTAGTCAAGACTATGGTCGTGACGGTTTTATAACGCCTATTTGAGGCAATGTTCGACCATTCTTTATGTTTTCTACTTTTGAAAGGGCATTTTAGTTTTAAGATCAATTAGGATGTTTGTGAATTTATCTTAAACAAGTCACGATGGCGTGCACTTGTTGTTTTTGAGCACACGGCAAACACGTCACATGAAATGCACTCGTGGTTGTTATATACATTTTATTAATGTTTGAAGTTGAGGGTCGGGGGCATGAGTTGCCATTCTCGAGTGTAGGTTATGGTAGTTTCGGAATAATATTTAATTTTTCCACTAGGTTTTGTAATTTTAATCTAAAGGGAGTATCCCTAGCCTATAGGATAAAATCATCTAAAGTTGGATTCATTATCCTAAAGGCAAGTATTTGGGCAATGCACGACTTTTAGCCCCATAATTGTTTATCCCTTTTGGCCAATCCTAATTATGTCTATTTTAGAAAGAAGGGGTTTGCACAATTTTAGCTAAAAATGAATGAAATTGAAAAGCACGAAATCGATTATAGTGAACATATTTCAACTTCACATCTTATGTAAAAAATAAAAAAGACATGCTATTCAAAATCCCTATAATTATAGACATTTTTCTGAATCGAAATTCCAAATATGAGAAAAAAAAGCTTAACCAAGTTTAAACATTTTTGTACCATCATTTTTATAATGTTGTGCCAAACGTAGTATAAGTTCAAAATATGTGTTTTGGATTTAAGAATCGGACCTGCTACTGAGCTAAGAATTCGTTAAACTCAAACTTTAAACTCGATTTTTAGCAGGATTCAGGAAAGATCAATCATTTGTGGACGAAATAATATACTAGTTTAATTGTAACATCGAAAACTATATGAGAATAATTTGGACTTCTAAGCAAAACATTACTAATCAGATTGAAACAAACATGTATGATGATATAAACAGTCCAGTTTTTTTTTACAGCAACTCTGAAATAAGCAGATACGTTTCTCTTACATAAATACTCAACTGCGAAATACAGGTTTTTCTTTTCTTAAGAAATACACATCATACTAAATGACAGTAACGATCTTAATCTATGACTACTCCAGATCTACTTCAGACTCCATGTGCTCTTTCTTAGTCCAAATGAAGAAAAAGACCTGTGATTTAAAAAGAAAACAAAGATTTGCATTTTTAGAGTGAATCTGATCTAACTGGTGGTCAGATTCTTCTCGATAATGTTATTATGAATATGAATCCAGGTTTAAAGCTAAGACTATGGAAAACATTGAGCCATACGACCTAAAACTACAACTACATGCATGTATATAGCATTTAAGCCTAACAGGGAAGAACTAACATACAACTAACTCTGCATTCTTAGGCATGTATAAGCATGTCAACATAGAGAAGCTGAGATTAATAAGAACAAAGCGTATAAAACACTGATATGTAGGTAAGTTTCATTCAGAAGTTTCATTTATCATAAGGTGAAGCCACGTACCTTAAAAATGTGAAATAATAAGGGAAAAACTGGACCAAAGTAGGGGTCAGATGCTACAAACTGGAGATCAACACAGCAACTAACAGGCAACAAGACCAGCAGTAGGGAAAACCAGGAAAGTGAGAGCTTGGAAAAACCAGAAATTGAAGCAATACCAGCAAGAAGACCAGATTTCAAACGGATAAACCTAACATCCCAGAAAACCAACAGCTACCGCCCAAGTTCAAAAATACAAAGACTGAGAAAAAACCCCAGTTATTTTCAGATGTTTCTTTACCTAATCGAGTATTCTTTCAGTATAGGATTTCTACTGTGTGTGAAAACTTCTGTATTCAGCTTTTCAGCAAGGAAAAAGGCTAAAATAAGTCCCCCTCTAATGGTGAAAAGTGTGTCTATATATATAGGGGAATTTTTTGATGGGATATGCTCAACATATTCCTTATCTAACAGGCTGAAAAATAGTACAATGACAGCTGCTACCCTTATCCCTTGGGAGAGCTACCCTCATTCTAGAAAATTCCAGCCTTTACAACTACTATTCTACCCCCAAAAAATTTGATGTCCTAGTTATAGAAGGTTCTTGGGTTGTTACACCCAATATTCCTTCAACTAAAGTACTAAATTACCCTTCTAGGTTCTTAGAATTACCCTTAGGTTGACTAGGGTTAAGTTTGATTGGGGTTAGCTGTTAACCTGGGTTAGTTATCCTTAATTAGTCATTTAGTTAATCAAACCTAATTAATCTTACCTAGAATTAGGTGGTTGATTCGGTTCTCAACTACTAACTGACTTCAAACTTGTTTAGAATTTTAGGTTAATTAATAAAGATCAGCTAAGTTGTTAGGTTTAGTCAATTTCCCTCTATTAAGGTATGTTTTAGCTTCACTTGAGCCTAGGGGAAATTAGTTTGTTTAGGTTATTTTAATATGCCAATCTAAACTAAGAGTTGAAATTTAACCTATGATTAATTGGAGGTTAACACGTAGTTGCGACTAATAACATAGGCAGCAAAAATCAAGGTTAAATCAAGCGATGACCTCAAACAAAACACGAGCAAACAACTAATACAATAGAGGTTGTTACACTTACAAGCATTCCGACCTATGAGTTCATGGATTTAATCAATTAGTCGTTCATGCTCGTTTATTGACAACAATTCATAATCATACAGATGTCTGGAAATTAGAAGAGAAAGGAAACTGAAAAACCTAATGCTAATCTTGATTACACCAATAACAAAACATAAACAGTTAAATCATACCAAATAGTGATAAAAACCTAAGCTCAATATATTTGGGACTTTAGACTAGGAAGAAAACATAAACAGGTAAAAGAAGATGATGGAGGAAACAAAAAAAATCAAAAACAAAGGTAATAAGAAGACAGTGATTTAGACTACGGCATGTTCATGCTAAAAATAAAAGGCACAAGAAACAGATAGAAAGGAGGGGGGATACCCGTTTGAGGGGTTTGGATGAACTCCGGTGACTTGCCGGAGTTTGGCCGGACTCCGGCGACCTCTAAAAGTGACCCTTACTCACATGAATCGACGGCTCTTGTCAAGAGCCATCGACTCATGTGAATTTGAGTAACAGAGCCGCTTGGATTCGTCTTGAACGAACTTTAGGGTTTGACAGCTTCTCAGATCCGGAATTAGTCGCAAACGAATGATTATTTGGGGAAATCAACGTTGGGATGGGGTTGAAGATATCATGGGGATTATTTGGTATAATATTGGGGTTGATTGGAGAAGCTATGCCGCCAGAGGCGATTTCCGGTCGGCGAGCACGACGGAGGAGGGGTGGAACTACGGTGGTCCGGTGGTAGAACTATGGCTGGTCTCTAAAGATAGGTGAGAGACGGAGAGGAAAGGGGAGGGGTGTTAGAGTTAGGGGGAAATGAGGGGGGGTGGTGATTTGGAACACTTTTATATCTAGGGGGTGGGGAGTTCGGAGCCGTTGGATCTAGATGATTCAACGACTGGGGGACGAGGGGTGTGAAACAGGGTCGTTTGGACGGTTGTTAGGAGCAAGCTGGGTAGGATATTTAGGCTGGGTAATTTGGGTATTGTAGAGATGGGTTTTTGGGCCTGGTTAATTTCAGCCCAGGTCCAATTTTAAGCTCTTTAACTATTGAACAAATTAATTTATTTAAATTCAAACCTAATAAAATCCAAAAATATAGTAATTAGTTATAAACCTTATTTTCCATCTAATTACTGATTAATTGAGAATAAAACAACAAATTTTATATTTCTAATTAAATCTACGACTTATCGGATAAAAAATATTAATTTTAGTAATTAGTTGTTAAAAAACTACATTACATCAAATAACCACTATTCGTTCATTTTTAATTCAAATTAATTACAAATAATGAGTTCATAATCCTTTGATAATGGTGACGCAATTTTAATGATTTTACAAGATGAATTATGAATATGCAAAAAATGCAAACAATTCACAATTAATCACTAAAAATCAACAAAATTCATATAAAATCAATTAATTTTATTGAGATTTTTATAAGATGATATGATGAGTAAAAATCACGTGCTCACACGCCTAAAAATATCAAAACGAATAAACGCACCTCAAATCAAACTTAATGAACTTTCAAACTTTCGACTTCCAAAAACTCGTGCCGAAATATATCTAATCAACTCAAAATGTACTCAAATTTTGCACACAAGTACTAATATATCATACGGAGCTACTCTTGCCCCCAAACAACCGAGCGAAGTGCAAATGCTAAAAATGACCGGTCGAGTCGTTACACTCATGTACTTGTGACATCAGGTTCTGGGATGATTAGGGTATATTCAGTATTGAAATTGAAAAAACATCATTATCATTCTATAAAGTTCACCTTTGCTAGTTAGAATGAAGGAAATTCATGATTTCAAAAATATTAAAATAAGAATTTAATTAACTGTTTAGTGTTGGCTTACCTGACAGTGGTATCCGGAGCCATCACGACCATTAACGGATTTTAGGTCGTGACAAACAAGTACAAATGTCTAACATGCTATTCTGCCTTGTGAATATTAGATATCAAAAGCATCATACTTGTACTTTAGCCCTAAGAAGATTTCCAGTTTTTCCGTTTTGGTCCAACTGTGTTAATTAAGTGCCTCCCTTCATTTTCTTTTTCATTCCAAATGACAAAACCAATACTATGCACAGAAACATAGTTGTGATGACCCAAAAGGTCATCTTACATAATTTAAGTTGTATCTGTGTTTTGAGGCTCCGAGAGCCTCCGTTAGTCTCACCTCGTTGTACGTGCGCAGCCCGGGCGTGTAACCGGGAAGCCATTATGTGAAAAGTTGATGAAAATGATTTTTGATAGTTAATGAATGAATATAGTTGACTTTGGTCAACATTTCTGGTAAACAGACCCGGACCCGTGATTCGACGGTCCCGGAGGGTCCGTACGAAAGTATGGGACTTGGGCGGATGCTCGGAATCGAATTCCGAGGTCCCAAGCCCGAGAAATGAATTTTTAAATAAAATTGTTTTCTGAAAATAATAAAGGATTTTGGATAATGAATAATTATGTGAAAACCATAATGTCGGGCCCGTATTATGGTTC
>ML279203.1:32944-49052 GCA_005239495.1 Nicotiana undulata | reverse complement strand
GGTTTTTTTTTATTGTTTGTTTTGGTTTTTGGGGGGGGGGGGGGGGGGGGGGGGGGGGGGGCGGGAGAGGAAGGAGGAAGGAGGAGAACAGGTCACAATATGAAGAGTTGCTGTGAGATTTTTTATCAGTAGACGGGATAGTTTATCAAAAAGAAATATTAATCAGAAGCGAGCAACTCTATCAGTAGATGCTGATCAAGCTTCAACAATTATTGTGATTCTCCAACAATGCTTTAGCATCTAAAACTATGACAGATTCTATATCAGTTCTTATGTCAACTTGCATGCTGTATCATGTATGGTCCAAATATCAGTATTTGCAACTGCCATTGTTACAAAGTTCATCAGTCATTGATTACTCATGACAGATTATTAAAATAGATGTTATTGCCTCGTAACTAATTAATTGTTTCTCTTTAGTTAAACTTGAGTTAACCTCCGCAAATTGATAGAAGTTTCCTTTCTAGATATTTGATTGAAATGATCCTTTTCGTTGTCAATGAGAAAATGTTTAACCGAAACTGATTTCACACAAACTATTAACATAGATATAACATTAGCTTGTGGAATTAAAGCATCCCAACTATTACAATCTATAATTTTCATTCTAGTCAATCATCTGCAGGCACCAACGCGATCCCAATTTGTAAATGCGCCATCTGACTCAAAGTTGTGGTCCTTAATACTCCTGGTTGATTTTATCGGACCAGGTGTACCTTTCAAGCATGGTGATCTTTGTGAGAACCCAGTAACACTTCCGATCCTACTTGTTACTGTGACATCACTGTTGATAGAAGATATGGGAGATAGTTTGTACTTATAGGGAGAGTTAATTTCTGAGTAAACATCGGTGTTGAGAGGTCTTAGCCTTGGTGAGCTCATAGATCTTGCTTTTGCTCTTGCAGATTCAGTGGCTGCCATGTATGTTGGAAGAGCAGGAGAGCCCATGAAAGAGTTATCATCTCCGCTCGAGTGCTGTCTTCTATGGTGAAATGATCTTCTTGGAACATATATTGGAGAAACCAATTCTTGAACTGTATGGTATTGTTTTGGTGAAGTCCTTGGTTTAATTTCTTTTCTCTCACATTCCTCTTTGTTTCTTGCTGAGAAAAGTGTATCCAAGTTTTTAAGGTCATCTCTTTTAGCCAGCTGAGCGTCTACCCATTGTTCTAACCAGTATCGGCGTCTTCCATTTATTTCTGTCTCTGTTGACCTCTGCAAGTAGAAAGAATACCCCTTGCGAAATAAATCATAGTCTGTGATAAATATGATCAGGATATGAGAAATCAAACTATGAGATACTTACTCGATGGCTTAACCAGTATTCTCTTATTCGTTCTCTCTTGATAGCAGCCTCCCGTTTGCTTGAGAACAACTTGTTTGTCTCTTCCTTGGATAAAAATCGATTGTCCCACCTTCTCTGGCTGTTTACATCAATCTGCAAAATTAAAAGAATTGACTAAGTTGTTATTATTCCTTAAGCTAGGGATGATTATCTAGTAAATACTACTCTCATCACCATAAAGATTTGGTTCTACACTTGGATCAATAGCATAAGCATGTTCCATACTGCATTTTTTTTTTCTGCAGTATTTCTGTAAGTGATCAGATTATAGTTAAATTTGTAAAATTTTAGGTCACCATGTTATTTGTCATACCTTTATATCTTTCTCTCCCACATCCAGCAACGTGTTTTCGTGACAATGTACTGTGGTTTTCACCAGATCACATCTCTTTGCACAGACTTCTGACTGAATGTTTACAATTGACTGCAAGGACTTGAGGGTAGCAATAGCCTGACGTCGAACAGCCCTTCCGCGAACAATAGCTTGAAGCCTGACTAGTGCCTTTAGTGCTCTCAAAGCTTTTCTTGCCTGAAATTAAATTCATTGGTTAAATAAAACATTTCCTTATGAATGCAGAAATACAGAAGAAACGGTCAGGTTTAGTAGATTGAGGAAAACAAAAGATTGTGTAAAAAAACATACCAGATAACCACGAAAAGCTGTCTGAATTTTGATGGCAGCAAGATGTTCAATCTTTCTCTCATAGAGGTAGAAGTACTGTGGCATTTGGCCATTAAGAGTCAATTTTGACAATCCAAGAGTTTCATTTTTGGGCTCATGGATAGATTCAGTGCCTTCTTTTAAGGAAGCCAGTTCAGCTTCAACCTCTGGTGTTTTAGCAGCTGCATTAGCTTCAGCAATTCTTTCAACATCAACATTTATAGTAGGGTTACTCTGCTTCTCTTCTGCTTTCTGGTGTCTCTTTTCCCTTGGTGGTGATAACGCCGAGGGCGCCGCCAGTCTCCTGATCTTTAGCCTTGCAAATACCCATCTCTTCCTCTTTGCCTATTGATACAGTAGCTTTGCAATGTCAATAAAACTTGGATACACAGGTTCAACATTGACGAAAATCACCTTTCAGTGGCAAATGTATAGTTTAAGAGATGAGTTCAAGGTTCAAAGTCAGAACCTTGAACTCATAACAATTAAATCCTGAATCCGCCCTTTGTGAAACGGGGAGGAATAGTATGGTTTCTTCATACAAATATCTAAACTTCTCTAAGGATCTGCTAGAGATTGAATGTATCAGAGTTGATCACAAAAGTAAAACTCATTTACCTTCTCTAATCTTGATTCAGACTCTGAAACGAAAATCCTCTTCAGCAAGTTGAACCAGCTCTTCTTCTTTGCCATAGCTACAATTACCTCAAGTGGAACTCATTTGAACTTTTGGGGTAGCAAAGGAAAACCAAGAATGACACTTAGGTGCAGCAAGAAGATGTTTTAAACATAAGAATACAAAAAAAAGGAAATTTCAGTGAGTTGCCTTGTTAGAATAGACGATCTATTGGTATCAGTACCCTTGGGAATTGAAGCATATTTTCAGGAGGATTTGCTATGATTAGTAAGTAGCTTACACAAAAGATATCCTGGATTTCCTCATTCATTTCTAAAAATAACCAAAATCTTCTGAAGTAAGCAACTATAATGAACTAGAAACTCAGTCATAGGTACCCCACCAATAAAATAAAATAAATAAGTGAAGCTTTGGTTATCAATGATCCAGATGGAAACAGTGGAAATAAAGACTTTAATTAGAATAAGGTGTATGTAATCAACATGGGTATCATTTTTCTCTATTCAATAATTCACATTTCTTTTCTCATCTTCTTGATGATGAGTTCCTTCTGTTTCAACATGTGGTGTTCCACCACTAAGGGTGTTTGGATGAGACCTCTAATCCTAATAAAAAGTCTCGAGTTTGAATCCCGAGATTAGAAAAAATTCTGATAGAGATCGCTTTTTATTTTTTATTTTTTATTAATTAATCGGACCAGTAGACTTCATATATCAGGTGATTTAACTAAAAAGAGAAAATACATGTGGGCCTTTTTAAGTGATAGAACTGTGGAGAGGAGTTAGGGGTAGGTGTCTTTCACATAGATGGAGGGAAACCTGATGGAGTATGAATTATGAGAATCTTTATGAGGTTATGGGGTATGTGTTTCTTTTCCAGCTGCTATTTTGTTTTCTTCATCTACAATTGGCATGTTCGAATGTTTGTTGTACATCCTGACACTACCACTTAGGTCAGTGGGGTACAGTACAGATACCAAACCTGATCAAATGTTTCTTCATTCATTATAATATTAAATGGAAGATCTAGGGCTTTTTTTAAAAACAGAAGCTATTTTTTTGTTTTATTTTTTTCATATGAATTTATCTGGAGCAACGGTAAATTTGTCTTTGTGTGATCTAATTTCATGACTTCGAGCCGTGGAATCAAATGCTGATGCTTGTATTATGGTATACTGCTTACATACACTCGCTTCGAATGCGGCTATTTTCCGAAACATGCGTAAATGCGAAATATCTTGTGCATTGACTGGACTGCTTTTTTTATTTGAAGTATAGGATGAGGTACTGAAAGAGATTTGAAGACCTTATGGGGTTAATATAGGAATCAAGAAAGACGTGGTATGGACTATGGACCATGTTCTTTATTTTCAAAAAATATCAGACAATAATTGTACAATTAATTGCTACGTTTTCTTCACTTTGTTTGGGAAGTGGGCAGAGGAAAGGAATGGAAGAGAAAACAGAAAGTGGGTATATTAATGAGAAGGCATTTTCTTGCCTAGAAGAATGTCATTTTTCTCTTCCTTCCCCAAGCTAAAGAAGCTTGCTTAATGGTCCAGCTAATTATTTTCTTAGTCAATTTTACACTATCATCATAAAAACAAAGGAAAATATTGTATTGGGAGCATATTACATGCACTCTTTTTTTAAGGCCATACCAAGTTTTCACAAAATAGGGTCATAGTCACTTTTTATATCTCCAATGTTGTGATCAGATCCCATGGCTAGCTAATCCAAAGGATCATGTCAAAATCTGCAATAAAATTGTATTAAATGTTCAAAATAAAATAAAATAATTGGAGTTCTTTTTTCATAGTATTATTTATTGTAATTTGCAGTAAAGGCCTGCTTGGTAGACTTGTGATAACTTTTACATGAAATGAATTATTACTAGTATGATTCTCATCATTTCTCAATTAGTTTGAAACAGAGTCATAGTTGTTGTTGATGTACTATGATGATTCTGATAAGTGACACTGATGTTCTGCCTATCCTTGATGCAAAAGTAGTTTTGATGTGCTATCTTAATACAAATACTTTAAGATATGATACACCACTAATAATGCATACTTATTTTTAATTGAAAGAAGATTATTCCTAGGATATCCAAAATCAAAGGAAGAGAGAAGGTTGGGGTTTATGACTAGTCCCCTCTTCCATATAGGACAGATCTAGCTTATAAGTTACGGGTTCACATAAATTTACGATTTTTTGCTCAAGCCTTATAGCATTCGTAAATTTCAAATGCTGAATCCGCCGGCTGAGTTGCATGAGTTTGACATGTGGATGTGACCTACTGTAATACTAGTGAGCAAAGAATGCTGATGAGTATGCAAATCATTCTTTCTTTATTCAATGTAACTATTATTACAATCGCTTTTATATTTTTGGAGGCATTATTGAAGGTGGTAGGGTAGTGGTAATGTGCAACAAGATAGAGAATGTGAAGAAGAAAACAGAGCAGCCTTAAGTGGTAATAGGGAGTACACAGCCTGTTATTGGCCCCATTGTCTTGCCCAACATATGCCAACTTCTACTCAATTCAGTAAATTAATGGCTTCTCAAAAAAGAAAAATCACAAATAAATGAGGGCATTAAGGTTTATATTTTAGGGGATCACATGTTATAATATATGTGTCCGGGAAGGCCGGTTTCAGATAATATACTGAATTAGGTAGTGGGCATGGGCTTGGTAGTGGCTCAAGTTAAGCGGGGCATTTGCATCCGTAATCGCTTTTTGTGTCACGTTTTAACTTATACCCGCTTTGTAAAAAAAAATTGCAAGCGTACCCGCTTATTCACATAACTTCAGCATACGGGGCTGAAGTAGCAAAGGCAATCACGCAAAACTTCAGCATTCTAGTAGACGAGCCTGAAGTTCAGCATACGGGGCTGAAGTTTTTGTTTTGTAACTGGCGAAAGTTTTTGTTTTGTAACTGGGGAACTTCAGCTCTAGAGCTGAAGTTTTTGTCTTTATAACTAGGGAACTTCAGCTCAGCAAGGAAAAAAGGGCTGAAGTTATTTAAAAAGTGGGTACAAGTTAAAAGTTTTAAAAAAATGGGTATAGGTTAAATGGGGGCGACCAAATAGGGTGCCCCGTGCAATTTTTATAAGTTAAGCTTACTCAGACTGGGTGGTTTAGCACAAATACGATAATTTCGTGGTGTTATTTACTCCCTCATATCCAAAATAAGTGATATGTTGGTTGTTTTCACACATATTAAGAAGTTCACCTTTTAACATTAATTAACAATGAAATTGATCATATTAATCTTTACTATCTCTTCACATTAACACTCTTAACACATACTCCAACATTATTTACTCCAAGGGTAATGTATGAAAAAAATAATTAATCCATTCTTAAAATCTGGAAAAAACACTTATTTTGGACCACAAAAAAAGACTAAAAAATCACATATTTTGGACGGGAAGGAGTACAATTTATTTTCGTTGAAGGAATTTGTGCAAAAATAGTTTCGGATACAAGTTTTGCCCATATTAGTAACACTTGTCTTGTCCAAAAGTAATATATGTCGGGCGAGTTATAACTTAAGGCAAATTGTTTACTATAAAGTTTTGACGGATGGACAAAACTTGTTATAACGTCAAGCATAACTTATACAAATTGTTTACAAGTTCTGTCGGTTTAAACATCGGCTCTTAAAAAGAAAACCTGGTGAAATTTCTTCAGTTGGACGTTAAAATCCACGCATCTACATATGAGCTTCAGTATTCGAAGTCCCAAACGAGGCAGGGATTGGAGCAAATTACAGGATAAAGAGGAAATTTAAGCCCCTTATGCGACTAACGAGAAACAAAATGGACACAATTTTGGAATAATATCCATTAGAAATATGATATACACTGTACTTCATTTTCATGTAAATTATCATCATATGCGAATTCAGGAAGTCCGGTGCACAAAGTGCAGGGTTTAAGAAACGGTTCCACCTAAGGAATGTGATGTAAACAACTTGAACTGCCTCTACGGCTTGAACCCGTGACCTATAATAACTTTTATTGTCGTCCCAAGGTCTCCTTCTAGATGCGAATTCAACAGTTGAATTTTATAATTTGGATTTGGTATGTGCCACGTTCCGTCTAATTTATTGAGTTTAAAATTTACTATTTGGACTTATTTAGTACTCCCTTCTTCTATTCATGTGCCACCGTTGAGATGCTGAGAGTTCTTTAACCGTTATTTTTTCGCTTTTTAAATATTTGAAATTGTTAGTAGTTATTATTACTTGCAATACTTTTTATATAATTTTCAAATGTGTAATTTTACTTCAAAAACTTAAAGATTTTATATCCAATTTTATCAAAATTAAAAAAGTTTGACTCTTGAAATTCGAGCCGTGCCACATAAATTGGGACGAGCAGAGTAATTTTTTTTTTTTGGTTTTTCACCCGGTGTCCCATGTCCCGTGTCCGGTATCCGCATTGGGGTTCAAATAAATCCAGATTTGCACTGGAAAGTCCCACATTGGAGGGTAAATCGTTCCCTAACAAAGGCGACTCCATACTCAGAGCTCGAACCCAAAACCCTTATTAAGGATGAAGGAGTACTTACCCTTCCACCATAACCCTTATCGGTGAAGAGTAAGTTTCTTTAACACATAAAAGATCTATGCCAAAATTATTGGGTTTGGATGACCCATATTTCCTTCACTAAATTATTACCTTTATCCAATAAAAAGCAGTTCTGAAAATGTGGTCAGAAATGTCCTGACCTAAAATATATTTGACATAGATTTTGAGGACGGAGGGAGTAGCATCAGACCAAAAACAAAGATAAGCAGTGTTGTCATTTATTTTTGTGAGCTTGAAGCTTTAGATTCAAGAATACTTTTGAACAAAAAAAAAAGAGATTCAAGAATCTTTCCAAGCATGTTAGAAAAATAGAGAATATCAAAGACGTAAAAGTCAAGTGAGGAAAATATGGAACTTTATCCCTAGTTGGTTCAAGACTCTTTAATATATAAGTTTTGCTTTGTCATAACAAATATAGTTAAAGGTAATGGTATCCTAAATCCTTATATAACAATTTTTCATTATAAAAATTATTTTTTTTCCAGAATTATTTGGGAAAATTTCATAAATAATCGTATAACTATGACTTATTTTCATCATCATACTCATATAACTTTGTTCTCACAAAAATCAAAAAACTTTCGCAAACTCACATAAAATCATAGTGACCGAAAAACACAAATTTTCGGTAGTATTTTTTTATTCCACATTTTTTCATTTTTTTATTTCATTCAAATAAATAATAATCCTATTAATATAGGAGAAACATATAGTTTTAGCCGCTCCAAAAGATAGAGTCGATAATACACACATATTTTTCGACCGATAGGTCATTTTATATTTTCCCCCTTAAAATAGGAAATACCCAACCCAACCCTACCTAATACCCGTATACATATATTAATAATAGTAAAAATGAATCCTTCCCCCCACAAAAAGAATTAGTTTGGAACGCATGACATTTTGACCCAAAAAAAGAAGGTATAATTAGAGAGCGCTTGAAACAATTTTTTTATAATTTAAATGAAATCTTGAAAAGAAAAATAAAAGATAGAAGTATAGTGTTTTGAAGGATTCACCTTTAGTATTTTTCTAATTCATATATAAGGGTATTAGGTCGGGTAGGTCGTGTCGTGTTGGGTAATTCTTATTTTAGTTGAATTATTATTTATTAGACAGAAAATAAATAAAAAAATTGTGGAACAAGAAAATAATACTGAAAATTGTATTTTTAGGCATTATAGTTTTGTGTGAATTTGTAAAAGTTTTCTGATTTTTGTGTGAGAAAACAAAGTTATATGACTTTGGAGAAAAAAATCATAGTTATATGACCATTTGTGAAATTTAAGGCGTTTTACCTTTTATAACAACTTTATACCTATAACAACAATACGCATTTTTAAACAGTACATTTTTTGTAAAATTATCCCTCTATAACAGTCATGTCAAATCTCTAAGATTACCAATAATAAGTCTAAAGATTTTAACTAAATATTTTAAAACTTTGATGCACCATATGATAAAGAATATTATAGTACTGTTAAAGATTTCATTCAATTATATTAAAATAATCCTTGTATATTTTCATTTCATTGCAAAAAGTTTAAATCATTCCTTAGTTATAAATTTATTAATAATATATTAGCCTTTTTTATTATATTTAATTAGTAAAATATGTATATCTCTTGAGATTTTAAATTTGAATATTCTTGTTTTATGTTCTATACGTAATTTTAAAAAAGAAATAAAATTAAATTTTGAATAACTTTTGTCTAGCAGCTAATTAATATCAAAATTTCAAATGCTATTATAAGTATCTAACAATTTACTATAAAGGCAAAAAATTGTCAGACCAAATAATGTTATTAAAGAGAGATTTGACTGTATACGTTCATACTTAAATATATATCCCACACACACTTAACTGTATTGAATTATTTATTTACTTAATCAGCTAAGTTAGCCGGCTCATTTAGAAACATTAGTCTTAGGGTAGGCGCTTTGCGCGTGTACCCCATCTCAATAAGTATAAAACTTTAAAATATTATATAAATATTATTGCACTATATATATCTTACTTGTAATTGTTTAGTTGCAATTTGGTCTACCAACCATTTGCTTTAGACCGTCCCACTTTTATAATAAGCTAGTTTTTAAGTATGCGCTTTACACATGTACTCCTTATCAATGAGTACACAATTTAAAAAAATTATATAAGTATTTTTATAAAGACCAAATTGTTGTTATCTTTGTTATCTAATATTAAAAATATATAAATAGACAAAAGTACTTTTATCATGATTGTTCAAAACTTTGTTAAATAAATAAAATAAACTATTTAATCTTTTAGTTTTTTAGAGATGTGAGAATGAAGAGAGGTTGAACCAACTTTACTTTAAAGTAGATTGTTACATTTTTCAAACATAGGTAAGCCGCCTAAAGTATTTTTCTTTCCCCTTCTCGTTTATTTACCTGCTAATTCTTTCAAACTAATGACTTTTGAAGAAAATGACAATTCAAGCAGGATGCTTATCAAACAAGAACATAGGCACACAGCGAGACAAGATTATAAAGAAGCCATAATATTCATAGTTAAGTAACATGTTAAAGCAGCATACATAGGTATCATCAAACATACAAAAGCTTCAAGTACTTTCACCACCAGTACTACCATCAATTCCCATGTATCTTGTTCACAATATGTCTCAGAAAAACAAACCAAACCCTAGTTTGGAATGTTTGTACATGGTGATATACATTAATACACAACCAAAAGCTCCTAAAAGGAGCATAAATACACTTAAAAGAAAGTGAAATACAATCATCTAATCCAAATCTGATGAAGAGGGTGATTCTGAGTAGACTGATTCTTCATCACATTCATCTTCTCTACTATCAATATCAGAAGATTCAGCATGCCCATCCTCATATTCATGGATCCAAGGGCTCCGAAAATCTACAAGCTTTTCACATCTTTCCTCAAGATTACCCTTCAGCTCCACATTCCAACACCCTTGGATTTCAAAATGTGTTAGTGCTTTACACTGGGTGAGAATAGCGTCAAGGCCATTGTCACTCAATCGGTTGAATGCGAGGTCTAGGCGCTGGAGACCACTCATGTTTTCTGCTATAATCAGCGACTCGTGATCGTTCACATCGGAAGCTTCAAATTTAGTTGGCAGCTCCCACGGAGGCATGTTTCTTCTGAGATGAGTCAAGGACTTGCATTGTAATCCAAATGCTTTGAGACCCTTCTCTGTGATATTTGCACAGTAGCTAATGTCTAAGAAGGTTAGATTGACCAAAGACCCTGCATGCTTTTCCACCACCTGGTCAGTGATTTCACTCATAGGGATTTGCAGTATCTTGAGACATCTTGCACTGCAAAAACACATTGGTATATTCTCTATAAATTAAGATCAATAAAATGATACCTTTGCTTCAATCTGAAGATAAAAACCAAAAGTCTCACATATATAGACTAGGGTATAGTTGGGGACTTGTAGGCCATCCAATTACATGACTGAGCGAAGTGCAGATGTTAATGTTGGGTAGAACTTTTTTTTGGTGAAGGTAAGTAATATATTATTAATATAAGCAAACTTGATTCGCACTAAGATGGTGCAGATCAGTACAAATAGTCCCCTGTGCAGAAGGACTCAATCAGCCAAAAACCTTATCAAGTCTAGCATATCCTCTTCACAACTAACAGGGATTCTATATTTCGTCATATGTACATTGGCGACTTTCCTCTCAAAACATCTCTAGTTCTTTTCTGTCCAAATGACCCAGCATATGCAAAAGCAAGGATTGTTTTCCTAGATTCCTCAGTATTACAGTAAGAATAGCTTTAACAGTGCCAGGCATTACACTATTCACTTAAAAAAAAAGCTTCCTTGTAATAGAGCAACGTAAAATAAATGCATGGAGTCTTCAGCTTCCTGTTTGAAGAAAAAACAGCTGCTGCAAATTTGAAAACCTCTTCTTTGCATATTCGAATGCATTAAAAGCATCATGAAACAATGACGCCTTACATGGAGCTTTTGGGCCCCATATAATCTTCCATGGACACTGTTAAAAGGCGGAAACGGCTTCAGATACTTTTGAAAGCATGACCCGACAAAAATAACACCTTTCCCAGCATACTACGAAGCAAAAGAGTCCTCCCCATCGGGTGTGAGCTTTTTAACCCTGTTCCACTTAAAGCTTAAATTCCATCCATTACCAGATTTACATCACAGAATAGCGGCTTCTTTATTTATAGCTATGTTGCTCGGACCCTCAAAATATCTCCGGCTTCCGGATCCTCCAAAAGTAGTGTATTTTTGAAGGATCCAACAAAGGTGCGGCAATATTTTGGAGAGTCCGCACCACATAGATATATCTACTCTTTAGAGTGTCCAATGTTCATGCCAAATTTTAATCCCCCCCCCCCCTCCAAACACACACATTTCCTACCATTTTAGAAAGGTCTGTTCAATGATGCCTTATGTACTTCCAGACTCCAACACCATAAGTGGAACTTACTGAATTTGTGCACCAGAGTGCCATCTCCCCATACTTTTCTTGAACCAAACTCTCTTGTGAGTCCAAATTGACTAAACAACATTTATAATATGATTGGATGGCTTATAGTTACCGTAACCTATGAAAAATATTCACAAAAGAGTTTTATAATAGTTCTGTGTTGAGCTATTTTGTGTCATTTCCGGTGTTTGTTTTCTTTATCCTTTAAAATGAAATAGGAAATAAAAGCACAATGTTTCATCTAGAACACATATATTGTTGGAATAATCGCTTTCGAGCTAAACCACAAAAAAGGGGGGAATTTTTATTTGTTATTTGGGGCCATTTCTACACTGGAGCTCGTTAAATCTAAGGGAAAAATTGCTATTGGCAATTGAATGAATATCCCAACGTATAACGGAGCTTAAAATTAAGATATTTTATAAAATTAAGAGTTACATTTTGGACCTTTTCTCAAAACCCATGAACCATACCTTAAAGAATCTATAGACAAACAGCAAGAAGAACAATACCAGTTAGCAGCGAAGGAGAATCCAACATTGCCGAGACGATAAGTGGAGAGTCGCCGGAAAGTGAACCTGCTCCGGCGAATAATTTTCCGTACGAGAGGGTCAATGAGGTGGAATTTGTTAGCCATGCAGCATCCCCGGCACCAGTTTTCCAAGTCAATCTCCGCCCAGCAGTACGGCCCTGCCACCGCCTCCATCCAACTCCGGCAAACTAACGCCACCGTCCTAACCATCACCTCCGCCGGAACAATCCTCACGAAAATCGAAGCTAATATCTCCGGGTTTAACTCATCCCACCTCCCTCCAACGACGTCGTTTTCGACTTTAACGCATGCCCTTTTGCTGCTCTCACCATCCATGTGACAAGCGAAGCGAACAAATGTAGCTGTTTGAGTACTCCGTTCTTGGGGTTTTTGTGTTTTGCTGGGACAGAGAGAGGGGTTTAGATGAGTGACGCGTGTCAAGACAACCTTAGATAGTAACTAATCTTACGGCTGATAAAAGTCTAGCATTACATGTGTAATTTTGTAGTACTAAATTGCTTCTTCGTCTAGAATTTTAGTACTCAAGTACATAGTAGTTGTAAAGGTAAAAGCTGTATTTATATCAAATTAAATAATTTAATTTTGACAGTTAAAAATTTAAATGAAAAGAATACATATTACACAACTAATGTTAAATGGGAAATATGTGTATGAAAAGACACATATAACCTGACGCAAGTAGTGTTATATATAGGAAGAATTACACAATAGATCACTTCATAAGGTGACCTTGCAGTATTTTAGTCAAGTTATAAATTTGCATATATGTAGTCAAATATCAATAAACTCATATCAGATTTTTTTTTCTTTTCTTTTGATTCTCCAGATCTTTCGGTCTTTGAGTGGTGAAGGTCACGATTTACACCCTGGTACTGACTTGTGAATCATAACCCATAATCACTTCGTCCAAATATATATTTCTTTCTTCTTCTATTTAATTATCTGTTATTATTAATCACAATTATATGAAACTGCAGCAAGACAAACCAAGGACGAAATTCCAGCCAGAATAGGTGCAAGAATGAAACGAACTTGTTAAATTTTAAATACGATTTTGTGAGAAATTTGGAGTGGGTATTGTTTGAACTTATTAGAAATAGTCTAAGTAGGTTGTATACAAAGTTTGAAGTCATTTGATGGAGTTTTGGACTAGTTTTGAACAAGAATTGCAGGTGAAATCGTATAATAAGTTCGTCAGAGATGTTTATACACTTTTATACGACATTATACACTTTTATACAAAGAGGTACATTATGTATATAATTGTATAAAAGTATATAAAGATGTATAAGCACGGTAAAAAATGTTCGTGATACCTATGTATATTTGTGTAGAAGAAGAAGAATATGTGAGAAATTTATCAAATATACGTAAATAATTTATTATTGTGTATGAGAGTTATTTATACACTATTAAATACTATTTATATAATTTTATACATTATTATACAAATGAATCCTATCAATGGAGCTTCACTGTTCTTCTTCTTTCTTGGGGGTCTTTTGAAATTTAACACAAATCTAGCTTAAATCTACTCCAAATCACTTCAAATTTAAGTTTTGAACTCCTATTGATGATTCCAATCAATTGGGACAACACCCAATCCAAACAACTAACAAATAAAAAAACGCAATTTATGAAATCGAAGCTTTGAAACACCTTTAATGGTGACTTCTATTTTCTAAGTTTTTAATCAACCACTGGAATTAAAATTACACGTAGAATGAGGATACGACTGAGACCATGCGAATACCTTTTTTCTAGTTTGGTGATCCAACAACCTACCAAATGAACCTCTTTAGTGGAAACATAATTCTTTCCACTCCATTGAAGGAAGTATATGACTCCAAAAACCTATTCTTTTATGTAATATTTTTTTTTCTTCATCCAAATAATTTTTACTGGCTTTGAATATGGAGGAATGTTGATGGAGAATAATGATGATGGAGAAAGTTTGGGATGCAAAATTGGGACACGTGGAGAAAAGAACAAAGAAAAAAATAAATTTTTTAAAAGGAGTGGGCTAATGAGTGAAAAGTATTTTTCACATTATATACAACTTGGGCCATGCTAGGTAAAAGCTTCAAATGTGAGCCATTTTTTTATGGGCTATCGAGCCAAGTGATAAGGAGCGTAATTCTCCCTCTCTCTATATATATATCATACTTTTTAAACACGTAAAATCATGTATTTTTCAACATGGTTTGTTTAATATAAATTTTTGAGTTACAAATACAATTTTGTGTTACTAATTAATACAGTTGTGATTCCAGTGTAAACTTCTGTTATTTGTATACATTATATAGGAATTTTTGTATTATTTTTACAAATTTAAGTTATATATGGCGATAGTAAATGCATTCTTATACTTTGCGCAATTTCTAATAAGACTAGTTTGTTAAATGCAACCAAATAAGTGAATAACTGGTTAAGACATACAGTATACTCAACTCATACAGATTAAAAAATATAGAGTATATATTTTTTTGGGTGAAGGGAGAGGAAAAGAAATAGGAAAGATAAATCCTTTACAAAGAACCAAATTACAAGTAGAAATGTAAAGGACTTTTCTTTAGAACATCTTGGCATGAACCAAGTAGAGCTTTTTATGGCAGGATTAAGTTGGTTGGAAATGCTAAACCAGCTTCCAAATTAAACAGTGTGTCATATTTCATTTCTTACAGTGGTCAACTTCACTTCACTAGCTGTTATTGATCTTAGTTGTAAATATCAGCAGTCTTGAATATATAGGCTTAAGCAGTTAAGCTACTCTGGTATTAGAGGCAGAATTCCACTTGGCATCAGTGAGATTCCGAGGTTAAGATACTTGAACCTCGCGCTAAACAAGAACCTTAGTGCCAATTGCCACGAACTATTTAGAGGAAGCTGGAAACAGATAGAAGTTCTCGATGTAGGTTCGAACAAACTACATGGAAAATACCTAGATACATACATTGAAGGTGGAATATCGAGTAGTATTGTAGGACTATGCCATTTAATCAACTTCGATTTATCAGGAAACAACTTGACAGGAAGTCTACCTGAATTACTCGAAGGAGCCGAGAAATGTGATTCCAGGAGGCCTGCTGGTTTTGGGATATTTCTTCTAATCTATCCCTGCTGAATTGTTCTTTTAATCAGTTTAATGGTAATCTACCAAATCCATTACCAATATTTCCCTTTGCAGATATTTTGACCTGAGCCCAAACCTATTTAAGGGAATCATTCCATTACCTAGTTAGTGTCCCAATTGACTTGCTTGATCTCTCAAACAATAAGTTTCAAGGTCTCATCCCTCAGAATATTTCTGAAGTCATGCTAGACTTTATATTCCTGTCTCTTTAGGGTAATGAAATTTCGGCTGAAATACGAGCTACTATAGGAAAGATGACCCTTGTTCAAGTCATTGATCTATCAAACAATAAGCTAACAGGAAGCATTCCTTCAAGCATAGGGGAGTGTTCTTACCTGAAAGCTTTTAGACCTTGGGAACAATAACATATCTGGCTTAATTTCAAGTTCCTTGGGTCAATTGAGGCAGCTTCAGTCATTGTACTTAAACGACAACAAATTCTCAGGAGGGATCACCTTATGTTTCAAAAATTTATCTAGTTTAGAGACACTTGATCTCAGAAACACAGACTGTCCGGAAACATTCCCTCTTGGATATCTGTTGGTTTTCCAAGAGTTTGCTGGTTTCATATTAACAGTAGTAGTGTGCACCTTCTTGCTTTGGGCTCTTACTGTTGTATTCATGTCAGTGTTGGCGTCGCTAATATCTTTCTTGTCCACACTCTGTTCTTCTGTTGTTACGGTGGAGTTGGTATTTTTTTTTTTTTTTTTTTTT
>ML279203.1:0-26973 GCA_005239495.1 Nicotiana undulata | reverse complement strand
CCCCCCACCCCCACCCCCCGTGAAAAAATATTTTTTTAAAAATATATTTTAAGTTTACTTTTTTCATCTTTCGATTTACAGGTTCAAAATTTTACAAGTTCCAAAAATGAGTTCAGAGGTTTATGTGTTTCGAAGTTTACAGGTTTAGAAATTATAAGTTTACGGGTTCGAAACTTCGCGGTTTCGAAAGTTTTGCGGTTCAGAAGTTTATGAAGTTTGTAGGTTCGGAAGGTTGTTGGTTCGAAAGTTTATGGCTTCATGTTTATTGTATCAAAATTATTTATGAATACTCTTGAGAAAATATTTTCCTTGATTTGCGTACCAAACACCAGAAAATGAATAAGATTACTACTTGTTTTTCAAGAAAACATTTTCAATGAAAAATATTTTCCATGGAAAATATTTTCCTTTATACCAAACATACCCTTAACCTCAAAACTCAAGATTTCCTCAAGAACACTCAAATTTCTAACTTTTCAAACGGACGTCCAAATCACGTCAAATCAACTCTGATTCTCATCAAATTTCACATATAGGACTTAAATATCATAACAAACTTGTTCCGAGCTCCGGAACCAAAATACGGGCCCGATACCAATAATTTCACGTATTATTTTATTTCTTTATTTCTTGCAATAACCAGTAGAACAAGTTTCTTCAAAAATTGTTTTCTAAGGCTAGGGACCTCGGAATTCAATTCTGGGCATACGCCCAAGTCACATATTTTAGTGTGGACCTCCCGGGATCGTCGGAACACAGATCTGGGTCAGTTTACTAAAAATGTTGACCAAAGTCAACTAAAATCAAATTTTAACTCTAAAAATTGTTACTTCTCATATTTTCACATAAAAAAATTTTAGTTTCACGCCCGGACTGCGCACGCGAATCGAGGTGATTAAAATTAGTCTTTTTATGGCTTATAAGCCTAGAATTGGGTCTAAATTCTTATAATGACCCTTTTGGTCATCACAGCATACCTCACACTCACTCGTAACAGCCCTTCGGGCATACCTTGCCATCACTCATGCCTCCCAGTCACTCAGCACTCAGCACTCGCACTCAGTAGGTACATGCGCTCACTGGGGTGTGTACAGACTCTGGAGGGGCTCCTTCAGCCCAAGCGTTATATCAAGCCAAATCATGGCATAAATCACTCAAGCCCTCAACCTATATCAAACATGTTGCGGCGTGCAACCCAATCCCATAAATATCCTCCCAAATCAGGCCCTCGGCCTCACTCAGTCATAAACCTCACAAGCCACTCGGGCTTTCAGTAAAAATAGGGAACTCAACCCAGAACAACATTTATATGCATCAAAACCGAGTAATAAAACTGAGTTATGCAGTAAACAGGTATAACCATGACTGAGTATAGATTTTCAATCGAAAACAGTGAAAAGATAGTAAGAAAAGGCCCCTAAGAGTCCCAACAACATTAGCACAAGGCCCAAACATGCATTCAACCCGATTTACAGAAACTCTTTCTAAAACACATAAGTATTATATAGTTTCAGCAAAATATGCAACTCTATAGTTGCTACGGGACGGATCAAGTCACAATCCCCAATGGTGCACGCCCACACGCCCGTCACCTACCATGTGCGTCACCTCAAAATTGTAAAATGATACGAAATCCGGGGTTTCATACCCTCAGGACTAGATTTACAATCGTTAGTTACCTCAAATCGGTCAAATCTCTAACCCGCGATGACCTTGCCTCTCGACTCGTCCTCAAAATGCTCCGAATCTATTCAAAATTAATATATTACCATCAATATACGCTAACAAAATGAATTCCACATGAAAAACTATCAAATTATACCAAAATCCCGAAATCAACTCAAACCCGACCACCAAGCCCACGTCTCGAAGTCCGACAAAAATTACAAAACTAGAAATCCCATTCACTCACGAGTCCAACCACACAAAATTTATCAAAATCCGGCCTCATTTGGTCCCTCAAATCCCCAAATCAAACTCTCCAATTCCCAAATCCTAATCCCCTCAATTTCATCCCAAGTTTCCACTAATTACATTATTAAACAACGTGAAATTACCATAAACACGAGTATTAGGGCTCAAGTAACTTACCTCAATGAAAACCCTCTTGAATCCCTCTTAAAATCACTCCCAAAAGCTTCAAATCCGAATAGAAATGGTGAAGAATGCACCAAATTCGTGAAGTGTGCAACATATACCTTCTTCCCAGGCTTTTCGCACCTGCGCCCCATTTCACGCACCCGTGAAATCGCACATGCAGACCAAACAATCGCACCTGCGCAAGTCACTTAAACGCCTAGACTCCGCACCTGCGGCTAGGCCTCGCACCTGCGGGCTCGCCAGTGCGGTCAAGCCTACGCACCTACGCTCCATTCCCAGCTTCCCAAAATTCCGCATCTGCGCTCATCTTCCGCACCTGCGACCCTCGCACGTGCGACTCCCCTTCTGCAGGTGCGGGACAGCAGAAAAACTTACACCAACAGATTTTCAGACTCTCACCAACACCAAAACCAATCCGCTAACCATCTGAAACACACCCGAGGCCCTCGGGACTTCAACCAAAAATATCAACGAGTCACATATCAATATACGAACTAAGTCGAGCCTTCGGAACACTCAAAATAACATCAAAACACCAAATCAACCTCGGATTCAAGCCTAAAAACTTCTAAACTTCCAATTTTCGCAAACGGTGCCGAAACCTACCAAACCTCGTCCGAATAACCTCAAATTTTGCACCCACATCACAAATGACACTACGAACCTACTCCAACTCCCGAAAATTCCATTTAGACTACGATGTAAAATTTTCCACCATCGACCGAAAATCACCAAATTTCCAATTTCGCCAATTCAAGCCTAATTCTACCACGGACCTCCAAATTACATTTCGGACACACTCTTAAGTCCAAAATCACATTACGGAGCTATCCGAACCATGAAAATCCCAATCCGAGATCGTTTACTCATACGTCAACATCCGGTTGACTTTTCTAACTTAACCTTCTAAATAAGAGACTAAGTGTCTCATTCCACTCCGAAACCACTCCGGACTCGAACCTACCAACCCGATACAACACAACACAACTGAATAACACATAAAGAAGCAAAAATGGGAAAAATGAGGTTATAACTCACGAAACGACCGGCCGGTTTGTTACACAGGGTTAGACAAGAGACTTACCTCGCTCTAAAGTTCCATAACCGGCCCCGATGCCTCTCTAACACCTCGAGTCAAATACAAACAATCCGAAAGTAGTCAAGCAATGAGCAAATCAATCAAAATATACTCCAATGCTTATAATTAATCAATTAATAACAATTCCTAACTCCGCTCGAAAAGTCAATAAAGTCAACATTCGGGCACACGTGCTCGGATTCCAAAATTTTCGAAGAAAAACTTTACCCATAACGTCACAAACTCAAATATATAATTTATTCTATTTCATGTCCGATTTCGTGATCAAAATATAAAAATCTAGGTTTTTCTTCAAAAATCCCACAATTTCCACCAAATCCATGTCAAAATCTGCATTTAATCCATGTAACATAGTTGGATATCGAACAAAATTACTTACCCAAGGATTGTAGATGAAAATCCCTCTTCAAAATTGCCTCCTACCGAGCCTAGGGTTCAAAAAATGAGAGTATGTCTCCAAAATCCCATCTCTCGTCCCTTTTACCAGGTGCAGATGTCGCATTTGCGACATAGGGTTCGCATATGCGACACGAGGTTCGCATTGTGAACCCTAGTAATTGCAAATAAGTGTTCAAAATTGCGAACCAAGGCAAAAATCTGCAATCCTCGCAATTGTGATACCTGAGCACCAGCAACACCAGCAATCTTTCCAGACACGAAAATGGGCATAACTCTCTCATACGATATTGAAATTCGATGATTCTTGTTGCTATGACTTCGTAATTACTATATGGATCTAATGGTTCAATCATATTACAAATAAAAGGTCGTTTTCTCAATATTTTATCCTTTATACCCAAGAAAACGACGTTGAAACATCAAATAAGAGCGCGACACAACCCAAACACATTTGAAACATACCCGAGGCTCCCCGGACCCCGTCCAATTACACAAACCAGTCCCAAAATATAGAACCAACTTGCTCGAGGCCTCAAATTACACCAAACAACCCCAAAACCGTGAATCGACGATCAAATCCTCCTTTTAACTTTCAAACATTCAAACTTCGACGAACTTGTCCGAATTACACTTAAACATTCCGGAATGACACCAAACTTTACGTACAAGTCCGATACGAACCTATTCCAAGGCTCATAATCCCAAAAGAAAATCAATAACACCAAAGTCCACTTCAAACCAAAATTAGGAAATTTTAAAACCTTCGGCTTGCCAACTTTCCATAATAAGCGCTGAAATGCTCCCGGACCACCCGATACTCAACCCGAACATACGTCTAAGTCCAAAATCATCACAAAAATCTATTTGAACCTTCAAATCTTGATTCCAAGGTCGTTTAGTCAAAAGTTAAACTTTTGTCAACTCTTTCAACTTAAAGCTTCCGAATTGAGAATTTTCCATCCAAATCAACCCCGAACCTCCCGAAATTCAATTGCGACCACACGTAAAAGTCATAGAATGAGGTGAAGATACTCAAGGTCTCAAACTGCCGAAAGACTTGCTAGAGCGTAAAACTACCAATCGGGTCGCTATAGAGGTCATTATTGTTGTTGAGATATTTGCTTACATTGCAGTTACATACTCAGTCATATTCATTCATTTGCATATCATATCTCAGTCTCTGTTATCATTTGTTGTCACGATATGTTATCATTGTTTGGGTTGATTGGCATGAGAATTGTGTGCCCGATAGACTGGAGAGATTGATTACTAAGTTGGGGGCCTGAGTGCCGGATTGTGAGTGAGATATGTGGATCAGGTTTCACGCCGCAACAGGTCTAATGGCTACATGTGGATCGGGTTGCACGCTGCAACTTGCCTTATGGATATATGTGTATGGGATGCATGCCGCAGCACGCCTTATAGGCTTTATTACTATTGATGAGATCGGGTTGCGCGCTGCAGCACGCACTGTACAATGCTGAGTGATTGAGTGTGCTGATGGATTAAGCATGATGAGTGGGAGTGAAATATAGTGAGATTGAGTAATCTGAGAGTGTGAGTACATGAGTTCATCACTGTGATGCATTGCATTGACAAGTATATTGACATACATGCATAAAGATGCATTTTCTAAGGCTACACGGTATTGTGACATTCATGACTTCACATGTACATTGACATGTAGGCATAGAGATGTACTTTCTTCATGCAAATCTGAGATTTAAATATTTTATCTGTTGTTGAAAGTCTTTTGGAAAAATCACAGTTTTCTGATATACTCACATTTTGGTGAATTTGGTGAAAGGTTTGGTTTTACTGTTATACTTGAGAAGCATGCCTATTTCTCCGTAATTGTGGATGAGTTGAGCATCATATCTTTGAGTTATTTCTTATACTGCTTTTATTATATTTTTATGAGTTGTTGTATGCTATTGGTGTTGGACTTTGACCGTTGTCTAAGCTCCTCGTTGCTTTCAACCTATGATTAGGTTCGTTACTTATTGAGTATATGGGATCATATGTACTCATACTACACTCTTGCACCTTGCGTGAAGATTTTTGTGTATGACGGGAGCTGGTATTGAAGATGTACCTGCGTTTCGGTTGTAGCTACCTCTCATTAATGGTAGCTTTAGATTTATAAAAAATTTGTTTATGTACATATCAAACAGATGATGTATTTGTTTCATACTAGCTTTGTAAACTCTATATCTTAGAAACTCATGATTTGTACAACCAATCCTTGGGAAATCTTGTATAAAAGTTCAGTTATATTATCATTATTTCTCTTAGTAGATCTCATTTGGGTAGGATTGTTACTAATTAGCTTACCTAGCGGGTTGAGTTAGGTGTCATCACGACTAGTAAGATCTTGGGGTCGTGACACACATGTATCTCAGACATACGTATACATGGATATACAAGAAATAATAGGGGATATACATATGATACATATGTGATACATAAGTGATACACAGAATCTTCTATGTTTGTCTTTTACTTCGAATTTGGCTCAAATTTGAATTCAAACCACCTCAAATCTCCACTAGTTCGTCCTGAAATTGAGTTGCAAACTCCTTAATATTTACCCGATCTTTTCCAGCAACACCCACACGTAATAAATTTCAATTTCGGAAATATGATTTTTAAACACAAGGTTAAGCGATCTTAATGGCTTTCAGTAGAGTTTTAACTCATCTTCTTAGTTTTTTTATATTTATTTTACTAAGTTACTGTATCAAAATACTTGCATTTAATTTATTTATTTATTCTCGTTTTTAACTTTTTTGCACTTGAATTTCTCTAATTAGCTTGCAGATTGAAATGTTATTAGCCATATCCGAATTAAGGCTTTTTTCATGCACGAACAAATTGAAATAACCTGCTAGTTGTAATCTAACAGTAAAGAGCATCCTAGAGTAAAAAGGAGAATGAAAAAAGATTGACAATAATTGAATTTTTTTTTGGATTAAATGATATTTGGGCATTTTTGGGTAGATATTTTGTTTTGAACTAGTTTTAGTTCAAATTATTTATAGACTGACAATTTAGGTAGTTTTCTCTAGTTTCATTACAGGTAAGGGTAACAAATTTCCGGTTTAGACTAAATTTGACAAAGTCAAAATGGACTCATACAATAAATGATTCATTTGTTTAACCATGTTCAAAATATACTTGGGCTAGAACAAATATAATTGATTGTGATAAATGAAGTGGATCTATTTAGTTTTATTTTATGTTTTAAATTAATTCGAAAATGTGAATGTATTAATATAAGCGGAACAATGGGTTATAGCCCAACTCTTATCAAGTTTTAATTTCTTTTTTAGCTTTTCTTATGGTTTGTTTAGTTACCAAATAAAACTAATAAGAAATTAAGTATGGGGAATACAGGTGGGCTACTTTTCCAGCCAGTTTTAACCTATGTTTTCTTACTTAATTTAGCCTATTTTGTATGCAACAACAACAATAACAAACCCAATATAATCTCACAAGTAGAGTCAAGATAGTGTGTATACAGACTTTATCCCTACATTTAAGAAGGCGAGATTGTTTTCAGTAGACCCTCAACACTTTAGCATATTTTGTATATAATGTAAAAATAAATTCACCAATTAATAGAGTATTTACAAGATATGTGTCAAAAACAGATTTGAGAGTAATTTTCATGTTTATCATCACAAATTTAAATATTTGTTAGGTGACTTATAGTGAAAAAAAAAACTTCAATAAATCTTGAAACCTCATAAGTGGTTTTTGTGATTTGTTAAAAAAATTGACAACTTGATGATCGAAGTTCGTTAGAGATGTCATTCGGAAGTTATGGTTAAATATTGAAGTAATTCGATGAAGATTTGAGCTATTTGGTGATATTTTATACAATATTATAATAAGTGCATAATAATGTATAATATTCAATATCGATGTACAAACACCGCTGAAAAGAAAAATGGCTATACGATTGTGAATTTAAAAAATGACCACATAGGTGCAACGTGTGTTGGGCTGTATTGAATTTGAGCGAGTTAATATGGGCTGAGTTACTAAATAGGCGAGCCATTAGCCTGCCCAAACATAGATATGTTAGACGAGTCATATTTTTATGGGCTAATTTTGCGACCTTATAAGACATGAACAAAGTTTTGCCAAATAAAAGAAGAGTATGTAATAATATATTTTGGTTACATAAAATTATAGAGAAATGAGATTTGTGTAATCTTTAAGGTAAGCTATTCCTTCTAAAACTTGTACCCATTGAATTTCATAATGGGCTAATAATAAACCTATATTGGGCTAAGAAAAAAATTGTTTCGGGTATGGACTACTAAGTTTCAAGTTCTTATTGGATTGTGAATTGAAATGTGAACCCGGCCCAGTGATAACATTTTTTTTTTCTGGAAAATTTTCAGGAAAACTCGCAGCCTCTACCCTTCTGGAGCACATTGGGTAACATGCTCATTGTGCAATAGCGAAGAAACCACACAGAAAATATAAATCGCACTAGGCACGCCCTGTGACTGAGGAGGTTGGTGGTGAAGGGAATCGATCCGAGGTAGCACGACCCCGATTTCCCTCCCTAGGATATCGTGATGACACCTAGTCATTAGGACTAGGTAAGCCTAACACTTAGTGAACTAATGAAAAAATTTAACCAACAACTACTAAATATAAAAAATAAAATTTTCATACAAAACCAATAATCACATAACCGACAGTACAAGTCATAAACTCTACTAAATTTACTAAAAGATCGCTAAATACAACTACTCTGAAATGAAATAAATAGTACAAAGTAAATCTTCAGAAGGTGACTCTAAGGCATGCGGACGCGACATCAGGTATACCTTGAGTCTCCACAACAATGGCCAATCAGCTAGCTAGTGACCAACAACTTCAAGTACCTGGATCTACACAAAAATATGTAGAAAACGTAGCACGGTACACCACAGCGGTACCCAATAAGTATCAAGACTAACCTCGGTGGAGTAGTGACAAGGGACAGTATGTGAAACTATCAGGGAACAATATCATTATAAAGATAAGCATGATAGAAATAACAAACAATACTCACAATAGGAAACTAGAGACAACAATTAGCAACAAGGAACAAACAGGTAACACGCCATAGAGTAAGCTGAACACAGTGTAACACCGGTGAAACCAAGTAAAGGAAAGCAAGTAACAAATCAATAAGAATACCGCTTTTACACAAGATTTATTTAAGAATTTTCTCGAGGTACCGAACCTCATCATCGCAAATCACAGGTCCCAAATCACGAACCCAAATCACTTGGCATCTGCGCCCATAATACAAATTTCGACCCGCACGGCCAACTCACGTGCTAAGGGAGCGACAATATCTCATATCCGCACCGATAACTCACATGCCACCAATAAAAATAACTCATAACCGCACGGATAACTCACGTGCCAATAGTACAACTCTCACGTAGAAGGCAAGTATACGAGAATATATGTAAATGAACAATAGACATCATGGTTCATCTTCTCAACCACATATGGGTGATTAATTATGTGTATGCTTATACAAGTGTTTTATAACAACTCGACTCAACATATAAAAGTAGATACAACGAATGGCACATAGGAAATAACACAACAAAACGTAAAATGCATAACTCACACAAGGTAGGCACACCACTATACAAATATTTTTAATAATAATGCCCCCAGGCTATAACAAATCATCCCCGACATATCCCACCTTGTCTCGCCACGTGCGCAACAATAAAGTAAATGCCCGCCTTGTCTCGCCGCACGCACAAATAATAATAATAATAATAATAATAATAATAATAATAATAATAATAATAATAATAATAATAATAATAATAATAATAATAATAATAATAATAATAATAATAATAATAATAATAATAATAATAATAATAATAATAATAATAATAATAATAATAATAATAATAATAATAATAATAATAATAATAATAATAATAATAATAATAATAATAATAATAATAATAATAATAATAATAATAATAATAATAATAATAATAATAATAATAATAATAATAATAATAATAATAATAATAATAATAATAATAATAATAATAATAATAATAATAATAATAATAATAATAATAATAATAATAATAATAATAATAATAATAATAATAATAATAATAATAATAATAATAATAATAATAATAATAATAATAATAATAATAATAATAATAATAATAATAATAATAGCACAGACAACTCACGTGCCAACACCCCGACAATCCTCTTCGGTAATACCACGAGTGCCAAAAACATAACAACACAAGATAAGGTCGTTCACCACATGTACCCCATATGCCACAACTTTTTCTCAAAACAATTTCAATACCACAACCGCGCATAGCCCTTGACTCAACAACACTGAGTAAGACAGCAACAACAATAATCACACGGGGGTACGACAAGTAAATCAACACAAGAATTTCATAACACAAAGAAAAAGAAGAATGAACTCACAATGAAAGACACGATAGAGAATAATGGTTTCAACAAGAATAACTCAAAAATGAAAGAGATACTATGCAACAATGATTTCCACATAAGCACAACTCGACAATAAGAGAGATAGCCTAAGTCAATGTTTCCAGATAAGGATAAGTCAACAATGAAAGGGATTACAAAATTTCAATTAAGGATAAGTAATTACGAGAGATAATAATAACTTCAATTAATGTTTAGCCATTACGAAAAAGATAATGATAACTTCAATTAAGGATAAGCAATTACGAAAATGATATCAATAACTTCAATTAAGGCACATAAGAGTTTATTAGCAACAAGAATAGCGAATGAATCAATCAACTCTAAATAATACATGTAATGGTGGATTTAGTAAATGGAGGATTTAACATGATAAGAAAAATTCATTTTTAATGAGCATAAGAACCTAAGAGCCTAAAACGATCAAATTCCCACAAATAAGCTCGAGTACGTATTCGTCACCTCGCGTACACGGCTTTCACATGACACAACTAGCACAAATGACTCAAATCCTAAAGGGTAGTTCCTCCACACAAAGTTAGGCAAGACACTTACCTCAAAGAAGCTAGACCAACACTCTAAATTGACCTACTCATGTGAAACAACTTTCAGACGGCTCAAATCTAGGAAAAATAACTTAACATCATAAATAAGGATCATAGGAAACAATTTCGGATAATAAAGCTTCGGACTTAAACGAAAACTAAAAAGTCAACCCAAAAAGCCAACCCCGGGTCCGCACCTCAGAACTCGACAAAACTCACAAAATCTAAACACCCATTTCGATACGAGTCCAACCATACTAAAGTTATCCAATTCCGACACTAATTCGTCCCCCAAATCATCATTTTACATTTTTGAAAGTTTTCGCAAAATTTTCAATTTCCCCAACTTAAACCACTAATTTAATGATAAAAATAAATATGAAATCAAGAAATAAAATCAAATCCGGGTAAAGAACACTTACCCCAATCCAAAATGAAATCAATCCATGATTCCTTTACCTTATTGGCCCCTACTCCTTACTGGCTACCGTTCTTGGTATTACATAACTGCTTGCCTAAAATGGCAAGCAGATCTTGTAAGAATCGAACCAAAATTGGTTCAAGTTCTTAACCTGTCGTTTATTCCGCCTGTGTTCATCACTTGTTCTTTGTGAGTACGGTTATTTTCGTATCTCTCACTGTTTTGTACTTAACCCTAAGGTTAGGGTTTTCAGATCCTTTTTTATTCGAACCAAAATTGGTTCAAACTTTAATTTTAAGTGTTATCCCGTCTATATTCGTCCTATATATGCATAAATCTGCATATTTTTGTCAATTTCTTTTACTTATCCTAAATTAGGGTTTCAGACCCTAAATTTGTACCAGATTTGGTTTGATTAGGTGCTTCTTTTTGAATAATTTCTTGTCTATGTTCATTGCATGCAATATATAGTTGATTGCTTTTATTTTCTGCCGATTTCGTGGGGTTTACCTAAAACTAGGGTTTCAAAGTTCTTTCTTCTTTACTGATTGCATGTGATAATTTCTTTCCTTGTTTATGTGTGTTTGATTTCTTTCCTTATTTGTTCGCCTAATTGAACACTATTTAAACCCTTTCCCCTTTAGGCAGACTCGAACTATAAACACTCTCACTGAAAAACTTAGATTTTAACTCTAGTTCTCTTTGCTCGTTTGTTTATGGTCTTGGACGGCGGAAAGCCAAGGCCAATTAATTCTGGACTTAACTACTGTGGTGTATTTTCTTGCTTTCCTGCCTAACTGGTAAGTCATTACCCCCTGCCATTTTATTTTCTATGTCTCCGTAATCCGTGTTGTTCGACCAACATGTTTGAACTTTACTCTGAGCATGATTATGCCATTTCTATGATTATATGAGTTCATCTAGTCCCATAAGTGATTACTATTAATTGGTTATTTTGAATAATATGAATCCTCTTAAATCTTAACTTAATGTTTAACTTGTCTCATGCATATTGTTTAATGGTCCTGAACTTGTTCTGAACTTAGCATCCTTAGGATACTACTAGTATGAAATTAGTTAATTAATCCTAAACTTTACAGATTTGTATTATTACTTAATTCATGTGCCCTGCCAACTTGTTTTCTAACACGTTTTGCATCCCTCTGGATTCATGTGATAATTTGATTGTATGCCTCAACACTTTGCTTAAATGTTTTTGTGATTAAACAAGGTTTTCCTAAAATGTCAGCATGCACACTTATTGTAATTAGGTCTCTTCTGACTTAACCTGTTTGAAACTGTGTACTTTGCGAACCTTGCTAATTTGTTTCTTAGTGCATTTCTGCCTACAAATTCTGTGTTTCTTCTAAAAGCAACACTGTTTTAAATTTGTCTCTGCCTCTTTTCATGTGCTGCTACTTTTTAAACTCCTACCCTTAAGTCCTTTAGATTCTATATCCTCAACCTCCCTAGTGTGAGCACTGCTCAGGGTCCATGTGAGACTCTTGTGAACTCTGACACATTGGGGTTTGGTTCTTAATTCCATTTGAACTACTTCTGAGCATTTGTTCTCTAGTGTGAGCATTTCCATGGGTCCCTGAGACCCTTGGGAACTTTGACACACTGGAAATCTGGTTCTATATGTTTATGAGTGAATCACCCATTATTGGCTATGTTGTACCTGTGAAATAAGCCCCGAAGCTGAAATGGTTTGAAGGCCTGGTTTCCCTGGTTTCCCAGGTGTATTTGGGCCTAATAAAGGGTTCCCTATAGTTTATTTCATTAATTTGATGTAATTCATTTACTAATCTGGCCTATAATAACTTTGTAACAAACATATTCTAGGGTGTTTCGTAAAATCTGGGAGGGGTTAAATCAGTGCTTAATAGATATCATGCATATAGGGTTAAATCAATGCTTAATAGATATCATGCCTATAGGGTTAAATCATGAGGCAATTACTCAAATAGTCATTCAGCTATCCCAAATTATCTCCTAAAGTCACATTTCTTTCGTTTGTAACAACAAAATCACTGAACTATGCCTATTGCACTCAGATTTTTTAAAATTTGGATTGTCAAATACCTATTTTACCCTCTAAATTATAACATTTATCTTCTTTTTATGTTTTTAAAATTTTTAATATTATGATTTTCCCTTTTTAATTTATATTATGGACTTACCTATAGAATAAATAAATATTATTTATAAATTAAAAAATTAAAAAGTATTTAAGTATATATATAATACTGGAATAACAAAATAATGAGCATAGTAAAAAAATTAATTAGAATAATTTGTTAGTAATAATTACTTTAGTATTAACAACAAAAATTCAAAAATTTATTTACACAATTTAGAATGAAAGAAAATAAAGGTTGTAAAATATATATTCCGTGCACGTAATATAAAAATATTATTTAAATAAGGGTATTTTTATAATATACATTATATATTCTTGAAAATTATGCTCAATTATATAATTATGTTTCTACCAACTTTTCGATGACACAAAGTTATGTCACCGGAAAGTAGAGGGACTATTTGGATAGGGTAAAATATGTTATGTTAAGTCGTGCATGGAATATATATAATATAATTGAGCATAATTTTTAAGAATATATAACGTATATTGTAAAAATATTTTTAGTTAAATAAATATTTTTTACGTGCATGGAATATATATTTACAACCTTTATTTTCTTTTATTCTGAATTATGTAAATAAATTTTTGAATTTTTGTTGTTAATATTAAATTTATTATTACAAACAAATTATTCTAATTAATTTTTTTACTATGGTCATTATTTTGTTATTTATTTTGTTATTGCAGCATTATAGATGCTTAAATATTTTATATTTTTTAATTTACAACTAATATTTATTGATTCTTTAGGTAAGTCCATATATAAATTAAAAAGGGGAAATTATAAAAGTTAAAAAAAATAAAAGAAGATAAATATTTATAATTTGGAGGGTCAAATAGGTATTTGGCAATCCAAAATTTGGAAAATCTAGTTGAATGACCTTCTGAGTGGAATAGGCATAATTCAATGACTTTGTTGTTACAAACGAAAGTAAAGTGACTTTAGGAGATAATTTGGAATAGTTGAGTGACCATTTGAGTAATGAACACGTTAAATCAGTGCAATAATAGATATCATGCATATAGGATAAAATCAGATCAATAAATCATGTCTATAGAATTAAAACCAGTTCGAACTTAGAAATTCTGCCTATAGGATAATAATCATCACACTCGTAGAAGTCATGCCTGTAGGATTCTATTAAATGATTCAGAATTCGATTGCCACTGACAATCACTTAGATAACATGCCTATAGGACTTAATGACCATTTTGGATTTGTAGTTGTGATTTACAGATATTCATTACTGCATGAAATGCATAGATATTATACTAAATAAAATTAGTAGGCAAATGATAGGCCATAATACTCATATTAATGAGACTACTTCTGTGTATCACTGCTCGCATGTTTCTCACGTAGACATATTGCCTATAGGATTTTAAGATTAATAAAGACTGCCAATCAATTGTGTGCATTTGTTGTTTTATGTGTGGAGGTCAACATGAGCCCATATCTGCTTTTGTTTGAAAGTCTTAATTATTTTTCTTGTCACCTAGTCTTTTACAATTTTGAGCAACCTAGACTTAGTCTAGAACTATCCCAAATAGAGGTCCTAACGCCTCCAGGGCCATAGGTAAGGTACGGATAATGCACGCATAGGAAACGAACTAGAATCAACTAGAGCGCTTTAAGAAACAACTTAAAGATAGTAATCGGGTAGCAGGAGATGATAGTTTGTGCCCGCTGGATAATATGAGTAACACCCCCGTCTCGGGGGAGTTACGAAGTATTATTTATGTTGCACGGGGTGATCCTATAGGCTAAAAATTTTAGGACCCCCCATCCTTATTAAATAGTTCTCTTTCCTTTCCTAAACTAATTCGCTTAATTTAAGTTCGGCCGGGACCCACCGTTGTGGACCTCGAGGGGTGCCTAACACCTTCCCCTCAAGGTAATTTGAGCCCTTACCCGATCTCTGGTGATGCAAACTGGTATAATATAATTTATCTGCTCTAGGTGCCCTAACGCACCTTAATCCGTTAGGTGGAGACTCTAAACCAATTCCTCTTCCTTACCCTCTCAAAAGGAGTTGTCCAAAATGTCGAAACCCGATTTCGTGAGAAAAAGGGGGCGCGACATCGAACGTGCCAAGAACCGTTCCGAAGTCATAAAATCACTGAAGGTAATCACCATACATATACTCGCAGGTGATCCCACGTCACCCCAATCCACATAGGCCTGATGACACCATCCCAACAGATAATTATTCCTTCCACTCACACTAATAACCTAAGAACCAAATTTCTCACCAGCTGATCATTTCTGAAAGACCCGATTCCCACATCAACACATGGTATTAGCCTCAACCAACCGCAACCACTCATGCCTACACCCACATGGCGTAACCACACGACGTAACACATCACATATGCCCATAAAAACATCTCTAACCACCATAGCTGTCCATAATCAATCCCAGCACCAGTAATTAACCTTATCTCAGCTAAAACCTCGTCCCAAACCTTCACAACGTTGACAACAATGCCAGGAACATGAGGATCTCATAACCATTCATCCGAATTAAACAAGTAACATCTAACGCCACCTGGGCACATACCTCGCAAGCTAAAACCCAATAAACACAACACGAATATGACTGAATATACAAGAAAACACATGAGAGAACTATCCAACAAACCCGACAGGCACAACTCCCTTCCAGTATCATACTACGAATATATTCCACAAGGGAGAATCAAAGCATATGAACAAATTACAAGGATCTCATCCTAATATAACTTCACCGCGGCACGCAGCCCGGTTCAAACATATCAAACCACATGAAAACGCGAGGACACAATCCTCATCTCTGAATCACAAGTAGTATACACATTATACCAACTGAAACCTTCAACTAATTTAATTCCGTGACACAAGATCACAATACATAACGAACTCCCCATTCCAGTAGAGCATCTAACTCACAAATCTTAACCAACCACCTAGAAATTGCATCAGAACCTACCGATATGGGTAACAGAAAATCACTTCTAGTATCATAACTCTGAATAGCGGACAGAATAAGACGATGGACATGGCTACAACTATAAAATCTCCCAACAGGGACAAACACATAAGCAACGTACAAAATCACGAAACTCACCCATATGTGAAGCAAGATAGGAGGACTCACTCCAATAAGCATAACCGAATCAAAATAAGAATGATGTTTCTCTATAACAAATCAAAGTTGTACCTGTAACGCCATTATTTGGTGCAGCGACCTCGGCCCTACCATAAGAAGAATATCAATGGGACGGGCCTCCCCCTCTTGGGCGTCCTCTACCCGCCTGAATACCCAGTTGTGACACATCTGTCCGAAGTGTAGGAAAACCTCTCACTATGTGGCTGGTATCTCCACACTCAAAGCAACCTCTTCGCTGACGTACCTGTGGAAGCTGTCCGGTACGGGTACTATGAGACCCATGGGTATCTGAAACACCGTGCGAAGCTTAAAGTTCAAACTAAATCGGCTGACCCACAAAACCTTTACCATGTCATACCCTTCCTTCAAGATAGGGACCAGTAGGTCCTTCCGGTCTACGAGGCATCTTAGCCTCCCTGACCTCTCCCTTATAAACCCACATGCCCTCTAATTTACGAGCGATCTCCACCACTTGCTGGAGCGAAACATCCGTCTCCAACTCCCGAGACATGTTGAATCAGATACCATGACTGAGCCCCTCAATGAACCTGCAGACTCTCTCTCTAACTATAGAAACCAAGGCAGGTGCATGTCTGGACAAATCACTGAATCAAACGACATACTTTGACACTGACATAGTGACTTGGCGCAACTACTCAAACTTCGAGTGACATGCGTCCCGAAGAGTCTGGGGAACAAACTCTCTCAAGAACATCTCTAAAAATCGAGTCCATGAAAGTGAAGTTGCATCGGCCGAGCTACCCAGCTAAGATGCTCGCCACCACTGATATGATGTTCCCTTAAGTTGGAACGTAGTAAAAGCAACCCCACTAGCCTCCACAATACCCATAGTGCAGAGAATACGGTGGCACTCCTCTAGAAACTCATGGGCATCCTTTGAAGCCAAACCACTGAAAGTAGGAGGGTGTTACTTCTTGAACCTTGCAAGTCTAAGTTGTTCTTCCTCAGATGATGCTTCCCTAACCACGAGCTAAACTAGAACAATAAGTTATGTCATCATGACACCGAAACCTAACCAACATGGACTCGCTGCTCTAGAGTACAGGCATCGAGAATCAAAGCTCCTCCTCCGGTCAGTGAAAGGTTTGCGTAACCGGAATCATTCCCTTCTGAGCCAATGTGCCAAACATGATCAAGAATTTTCCTAAGGTCTCCTGAAGTCCGAGGGTAACAACAAGCGCCTCGGGTACCTATCCCCTAACCGGAGCTACTAGCGGCTCCTCAACTGCTACCCTGGCAGGTGCTCTAGCTGCAGCACATGCCCCTCCTCGGCCTCTACCTCGGCCTTGCCTCTCGCAGCTCTAGCATGGGGCGCGGGTGTCTGCTTGGATGATCTGATAGCGCGTGTCCTCACCATTTCTGAGAGACTAGAGATACAAAGGCTCAAACTTCAAAATCAACAAATCCGCATGATAGGAATGATAGAAGTGGATATTTCTCCTGATAGTTTGTAGCCTCTCGAAGATAAGTACATACATCTCCGTACCAATTCACAAGACTCTACTAAACTTGCTTATGACTCATAGCACCTATGAACCTAGAGCTCAAATACCAATTTTTCACGACCCCGATTTCCCTCCGTAGGATGTCGTGATGGCACCTAGTCTTTGGGACTAGGTAAGCCTAACACTTACTGAATTAACAGCAAAACTTAACGCACAACTATTAACTATGAAAAAGAAATTTTTCATACAAAGCCAACAATCCCAGAACCGGTAGTACAAGTCATAAGCTCTACTGAATTTACTAGAAAATCTCTAAATACAACTGTTCCAGAATATAAATAAACAGTACAAAGTAAAATTTCAGAAATAGCCTCTCTACCCCCTCCGTGGTAGAGGTAAGGTCTGCGTACACTCTACCCTTCCCAGACCCCACTGGTGGGATTTTACTGTGTTGATGATGTTGTTGTTGTTACTCCAAGGCCTACGAACGCGGCAGAGGGTATACCTTGAGTCTCCACAGCAATGACGGATCAGCTAGCTAGTGACCAACAACTCCGAGTACCTGGATCTGCACAAAAATGTGCAGAAAGCATAGCATGAGTACACCACGACGGTACCATATATGTATCAAGACCAACCTCGGTGGAGTAGTAACGAGGGATAGTCACAACACCTACTGGACTTAACAACCTGTACAAGTATGAATGTGAAACTAACAGGGACAAATATCATTATAAATCTAAGCATGGTAGAAATAACAAAACAATACTCAGAATAGGAAACTAGAGACAACAATTAGCAACATGGATAGGTAATACGCCGTAGAGTAAGCTGAACACAGTTTAAGACCAGTGAAACCAAATAAAGGAAAGCAAGTAACAACTCAATAAGAAAAACTACTTTCACACAAGATTTATTCAAGAATATCCTTGAGGTACAGAACCTCATAATCACATACGGGTCTCAAATCACGAACCCAAATCACTCGGCATATGCGCCTCTATTACAAATTTCCACCGCACGAACAACTCACGTGAAGGAGTGAAAATATATCATATCCGCACGGACAACTCACGTGCCATCAATAACAATAACTCATAACTACAAGGACAACTCACGTGCCAATAGTACAACTCTAACACAGAAAGTAAGTATACGAGAATATATGTAAATGATCAATAGACATCAAGGTTCATCTTCTCAACCCCATATGGGTAATTAATTACGTGTATGCTTGTACAAGTGTTTTATAACAACTCGAGTCAACACGTAAGAGTAGAGACAACGAATGGCACATAGGAAACAACACAACAAAACGTAAAATGCATAACTCACAAAAGGTAGGCACATCACTACACAAATATTATCAATAACAATGCCCCAGGCCATCACAAATCATCCCCGAAATAGCCCACCTTGTCTCTCCACGTGTGCAACAATAAAGTAAATTCATGCCTTGTCTCGTCGCACATCTCATATTGTCTCTCCACATGCGCATACCCACATATATAGCCCCCTTTATCACGCTGCATGTGCGAATATCAATAATAACAATAGCACGGACAACTTATGTGCGAACACCCTGACAGTCCTCTTAACAATACCATGTGTGCAAAAACACAATATAACATCTTTCACTACATGTGCTCATATGCCACAACTTTTCCTCAAAACAATTTCAATACCACAACCATGCATATCCCTCGGCTCAAAACCACTGAGTACAACAGCAACAACAACAATAACACGAGAGTATGACAAGTAAATAAATACATGAACTTCAGAACACAAAGAAACGGAAGAACGAACTCACAATGAAAGACATAACAGAGAATAATGATTTCGGCAAGAATATCTCAACAAGGGAAGAGATAGTGTGCAACAATGATTTCCACATAAGTACAACTCGACAATAAAAGAGATAGTCTAAGTCAATGATTCCAAATAAGGATAAGTCAACAATGAAAGGGATTACAAGACTTCAACTAAGGATAAGAAATTGCGGGAGAGATAATAATAACTTCGGTTAAGGTTTAGCCATTACGAAAAAGATAATGATAACTTCAATGAAGGATAATCAATTATGTAAATGACATCAATAACTTCAGTTAAGGCACATAAGAGTTTATTGGCAAAAATGGTAAAGCATGAATCAATCAACTCCACATAAGACACGTAAGGGTGAATTTAGTAAATGAAGGATTTAACATGATGAGACAACTTCATTTATAATGAGCATAAGAACCTAAGAGCCTATAACGATCAAATTCCCACAAATAAGTCTGAGTACGTACTCGTCACCTCGCGTACACGGCCTTCACATGACATAACTAGCACAAATGACTCAAATCTTAAGGGGTCATTCTCCCACACAATGTTAGGCAAGATACTTACCTCAAAGAAGCTAGACCGACACTCTAAATTGATCTTCTCGTGTGAAACAACTTTCGGACGGCTCAAATCTAGACAAAATAACTTAACATCATAAGTAAGGATCATAGGAAACAATGACGGATAATAAAGTTTCGATCTTTAAAAAAAATAAAGATTCAACCCTGAGCTCGTATCTCGGAACCCGATAAAATTTATAAAATTCGAACACCCATTCCGATACGAGTCAAACCATACAAAAATTATCCAATTTCGATATCAATTCGTCCCCCAATTCATGATTTTACAGTTTTGAAAGTTTTCACAAAATTCTCAATTTTCCCTAACTCAAACCACTAATTTAATGACAAAAATAAAGATGAAATCATGAAATAAAACCAAATCCGGATAAAGATCACTTACCTCAACCCAACATGTGAAGAATTCCTCAAACATTGTTCAAATCCGAGGCCTACAACTCAAGATATGAAAAAATGGTCAAACCCTCGAAATAGGGTTCTTATATTTCTGACTAGTGAATAATACATCGCAGAACATTCCTCGCGATCGCGAAGAACAAAAATGAAGGCTGCCAAAACGTGTTTCGCGAACGCGACATAAAGGTCACGAACGATGTGACCAAATCTTCAAACTCTACGCGAACGCCTCTGTGTACTCGTGAACACAAAGAGAAATGATGCTTGGTGTCCTTCCTGCCTTACCTCTACGCAATCGCGGACCATTGTATGCGAACGCGAAGTAAAAAGCCTTCCAACCTTCGCGAACGCGAAGAACAATTAATGCTTGCCTCCAAATACTGGGATGCCTTTGATGCAAACGCGATATGAAGAGAAACCAGATGACAGAATCACCACTTCAAACATGAGGAAATGGTCTTTGGCCCATCAGAAACACTCCCGGGGACCCCGAGACCCCGTCCGAATATACCAACTAGTTCCATAGCATAACACCGACCCTACTCGAGGCCTCAAATTACATCAGACAACGTCAAAACTACGAATCACACTTCAAATCGAACTTGATAAACTTATGAACTTTCAACTTCTACAACTCGTGCCGAAACATATCAAATCAACCCGGAATGACGTTAAATTTTGCATGCAAGTTCCAAATGACAAACGGAGCTATATTAACTCCTTGAATCGAAATTCGAACCCGATATCCACAAAGTCAACTCCTGGTCAAACCTCTCAACCTTCCAAACCTTCAACTTCTCATTTTTCACCAAAATGCATCAAATCAATCTACGGACCTCCAAATCCAAATCTGGACGCACGCCTAAGTCCAAAATCACCATACGAAGCTAATGGAATCATCAATCCACCATTCCGGAGTCATCTACACAAAAGTCAAACTCCGGTCAACTCTCACCGCTTAAGCTTCTACAACAAGAATCATCCTTCTAAACCAATCCCGAAACATCCGAAAACCGAAATCGGCCGCACACGCAAGCCATAATACACAATACGGATTACTCGAGACCTTAAGCCACCGAACGAGGTGCAAATTCTCAAAACGACCGGTTGGGTCATTACACGAGATCTCCCATATAGGAAACCGCTCACCCATCTAGATGGTGGTTTAATTGATATATTTTTCCATTAGAATGTGAAACAAATCTTTCGAAAACAATATTTTTTCCCTGACGCATATTACCAAAAAAAATAAACGTTTTCCTTGTCGCATAGACTCATTCAGAAGTCGTTAACAAGATGGATATAATTTGCTTAATCCCTTTTTGTCAAAAATTCGAACACCTTTTTAATTTTGGGGTGTTGCATTATCTCAGATGAAATTGAAGAGGAGATCCCAGAAGTCTTACATTTGAACAAATGCCAGGCTGTAATTAAGTACGTAATATATTCAAAGAATATTGCCTCATTCATGCTCCATGAACAAATTAAAACTAAAATCTTGACCTCAGATATAGAAGTAATCTATAACAAATGTAACAAAGTAGTCTTACATTTGAGTGCTTGACCATTCTTCTAAACACTCAAAAGATAAGCTGCAAAAGTTTACACAACTTATATACGGACTAACACGTTTCTTGGCTGTCTACTTTTGCCAATCATCGATATATGTATTACTAGCAGCTTTCAATTAGTTCGAAGAATCAACCTAATGGGCGTTCACTTGCCCAATTACTTAAATTAAAAATAGTTGGCGAAGGTATAAAACACATATATAATCAGTGTATAATCTATGTATACTGATTAGAAAAAATAAACAATGAATCCAACTGTCTATTTATTTTAAACAAATTTAAAAATTCATCCAAAGTTGGACAACGAAGAATGTGCCTTAACCTTATCCAAAGTTTCGACAGTGCAAACCGGGACTTAAGGGAGAATAGTGAAAGCAGAAGATGGCTCAATATTTAGATTTTAGGATATATATATATATATAGTACTGGTCTCACGCATATACACATACACATATATGTATATTGACAAGTCGGAAGATTTGACTATAGTGTGTTACTCATTTAGTCCATGTTATAACGTATGAAAACACGAAAAAGGAAAGACAACAAATAAGATACATTATTGGAGATCAGTACGTAACTCTATCCCCCGTTCTATATATCAGCAACTTGATTCCTTTTTTTCGTTAACCACTGTGAAAGGCCCAATAGAGATCAGCAGTTGAAAGAAGTTTGTACCTGTAGGCAGAGGTAGAGTCACAATTTGAAGTTTGTATCTGATTTTCTCTTGGAACACATAGCTTGTCTTTGTTACTGAATTCGCAATTAAATATTTATACATATCACTACTAAAAATTCGCGAAAAAACGACCACAAAAAGCGACCAAAGTTGGTCCCTAAACAATGAAAATCGACCAAAATGCGTCCATACATGCTTGGTCGCTATTTTGCTGGTCCCTTTACCATAGAGACCAAAGTTGGTCGCTAATTAACGACCAACTTTGGTCTGTATGTTAAATTGATCAAATATTCCGGGTATCAAAAAAAGAGACCAACTTTGGTCGCTTTATTATTTTAATAATATAAATTTAGCGACCAAAGTTGGTCTCTATATTTAAATTACAATAATTATTTTAATTATTATTATACAAAATATAGCGACCAACTTTGGTCTGTAAATAAAATAAAATATTTTATTGGTCACTTTTTTATTAATTTATTTAATTTGTTTTAAATAAAAGCGACCACAATTGGTCGTTAATTTCCAGAAAAAATAATTTTTTTAATAATTTATTTAATTTGTTTTAAACCAAAGCGACCACAATTGGTCGCTAAATTCCAGGAAAAATATTTTTTTTAATAACATAGCGACCAAAGTTGGTCGCTATTCTGAAAATCTGGGTTAATTAGCGACCACCTTTGGTCGCTATTCTGGAAATCTGGGTTCAATAGCGACCAACTTTGGTCGCTTTTCTGGGTTTTATTTTGGCAGAAACTGCCTATTTTGGCAGCCACACCACCTGCCAGCATACCAAATCCTATTACAACAACAATACTAACACAACAACAATACGAACTAACAACACAACAACAACATTAAAACCAATATTAAAACCAACATTAAAAACCAACAACGTATAAAGTTCAATAGAACTAACACATTTAACTAACAAAACTAAGTTAACACTTATTACAAGCCCATTCCAAAACGGACCAAAGTTCTATTGTCTAGTTCAAAGTATATAAAAGTACTCAATGATTGTTTCATTCTATATCATTATCATCACCGTCTGATGAATCTTCATTATCAAGACGGTAATGAGAAGGGTCATTTCGTGGTGGACGAGAAGAACGATCACGGTGAGGACGGGAGGAACTAACACGGGGAGGACGGAAGGAACGATGATGTTCAAGTTGAGCCTTTGGCGATGACTCGTGAGACCGGGGAATCGGAAAAGCTCCAGAAGCTAGGAGAGATTTAAGCTGAGCTTGCATGCCTTGGTACTGAGCTTGCATGCCTTGGTACTGAGCTTGCATGCTAACGTACTGAGCATCTCTAAGCCTTTCTCGTTCCTTGGATGCTTCTAGCTCGCTTGTGAGCTTTGTCACAGTCTCCCGCATAGTGGAGAGGCTCTCCCCATCAAGTTGCTCGGCTTGCGAGGAAGTTCCTATTCCTTGCATTCCACAGTGATAGCGGTGGAACTTCTTATTAGGAAGCCCGTATACCTTCCCATATTTTGCACCGCCAGCCGCCTGCATCCATAGTCTTTCTGCATCCTCCTCCGAAATATGGATTGGCTCGCCCGACTCATTAGGTGGCTGACTGCGTATGAATTCCTCCATGTCAGCTCTGAAGCGATCCTATAAGATTTTTTTTTATTTAATTAGTATTTGAAAGATTATATTAGAGTATATCAGAATACTTAATGAAGAGAGAAAACTTACATGTACAGTCGATGATCGGTCGTCGACCCACATTTCTGGATCAGTCTCTTTCTTTTTATTGACAATATGAGTCTCCTTGAATAACTCATCTTACTTCATTGGACGACCCAGCTTCTTTTCTTGAAAATTCATAAATTATAGTTAATAAACAGAATAGATATACTTTGAAAATTAAAATAAATGAATAAATTACGTACCAATCTTCTTTTTATAGTCCCTTGGCTGATCGCACCTCCAGTGTGCAAGGAGCCTCCCTTCTCGGATGCGCGAGCTTTCTTTCCTTTTTCGCTCTTCTTTAAGAAGTCCGCGGTAAGCCACTGCCTTTGCAAATCCCTCCAATAATCGTCAAGCAACCAGTTAGGCTTCTGTTTGTACAGTCTAGCGTTGGAGAAACTATGCGACAACCGCTTCCGAGCCTTAAGATTAAAATTACGCGCCACCTCCGCGCTATAGCGGTGTTCCCATACACACTTGCTCTGTATTTCAAAAGTTAAATATTGTATGAAAATATCATAAATATAAATAATTATAAAGCTTAAAAGAAAATTTATACCTTAAATTCATTGAAAATTTGCTCCTTCAGCGAGAATGGGAATTCGCTCCAACTCGTATAAGGGGCATTATAAAGCTTTTTGGTGGCGTTGATGATTATCCTCGTAGTAGTGTTACTCGGGATGAACCTGCAATTTAACAAAAAAAACACATTAATATATTAGTACAAACTGTACAAAACAATAAACGTAAAAAAATCAAGTTACTCTTACCCATCACCCTCAGGGACTATGATGATCCTGCCATACTGATCATGATGCACCTCCTCGTCATCATCAACATCATCGTCGGAATCAGGTACATTAGATGCATGTGTGGAAGGTGTAGGGGGGTCAGAGCTAGTATCTCGCAGGCGAAGGCCTGCAAGAGATGGAGTCGCTGATGAAGATAGCGGTGATCCCTGTGACTGCGACATCGCGGGATCGACCGGAAGCTGCTGTGATACTGATGCCTCTGACCCCCGTGGCTGTGGCACCAGTGGCTGTGACCCACGTGGTTGTGACCCCCGTGGATGTGACCCGGATGGATGTGAGCCATGTGCTCGTGAGGTAGTTGGATTGTATGTTGGACGTACAGTCCTGGGGCCCTGTGCTGAAAGACCCGGTGTCTGCACAAAGATGTAGCTGGGATGGTGATGCTGTGGCGCCTCATAATATCCATCAGGTGGAGGATAAGACATAAGTGGCGCCTGTGTAGAGGGTGGAAAAGAGGGAGGATAAGAGGGAGGAGTATCTTCTACTCTCCTCTTTCCCTTCTTAGCCTTTCCTTTACCCCGAGAACCCGTAGGGTCATCGTTACCTCGACCCTTGCCTGTCATCTGCATAAAAATTACATATTTAGATTGAAACATATAATAAAATAGCTATAAAATTAGAAGTAGTAATGAAACCAACTTTTTAAAGCTCATCGACGTATTGTTCCTCGTCCGAGGATTCTTCTTCCGAACTAGTTTGTGCTTCATCAGTTGATTCTTCTTCAACATTTTCTATTATTGTTACTTCATCTATGTCAACTTCTTCCAATATGTGTGCAGGATGTTCCAATTCATTTTCTAAAAGTTCGTCCACTATTTGGTGAACACTGTAGATATCGTTTTGATAAGCAACATCTAACATATTCTCGACTTCCACCCTACCTACAGGTTTATCTTTAATTACAACTCACCAATCTGACTTATTCCGCCGCAATGGATAAGGAGCATAATACACTTGCCTAACATTATGTGCAATAATGAAAGGATCATAGCGATCATACTCCCTCGTATGATTAACCTCAATTATGTTGTATTGGTTGTGTACTCTTGTACCTCTTGTTGGATGTGGGTCAAACCACTTGCATCTAAAGAGTATCAATTTCTTATATGGCCAACCTGTATATTCTAGTTCAATTATTTCTTTGAGCACACCATAATAATCAATATCTATCAACTTGGTTGCCATCACCTCCTTGAACCCACACCCCGCTGTTGTTGCTATTTTTATTTTTAGAGCAATCCTCTGTATGAAACTTGTAACCATTCACAACGTACTTAGACATTGTTCTGACCTGAAGCCCAGGTCCCCAAGATATATCTTTCAAAAATTGATTTACACCATTATTTGGTTCATTTACCTACATATTGTTTAAAAAAAAAATTCATAAGTTAGCGTAACTTCCAAACACTGTTTACCTACATAGTGTTAGAATATTATATGGATAAACTTACAACTTGTTTGAACCACATATCAAATCCCGTATATACAGAGTCTTGGCCAAATTGACCCACGAAGTGACTGTGACACATCAAATATTTTTAGTAGTTGCATTGA
>ML279202.1:46293-59985 GCA_005239495.1 Nicotiana undulata | reverse complement strand
GACAAATAATATATAATAAACTTGTTCCGGGCTCCGGAACCACAATACAGACCTGGTAACGAGGTTTTCACATAATTTTTCACTTTCGCATTCCTTCATTATTTTCAGAAAATAATTTCTTTTAAAAATTCATTTCTCGGGCTTGGGACCTCGGAATTCGATTTCGGACATATGCCCAAGTCCCATATTTTTCTACGGACCCTCCGGGACCGTCGAATCACGGGTCCGGGTCCGTTTACCAAAAATGTTGACCAAAGTCAACTATATTCATTTATTAATTATCAAAACTCATTTGTTTATCAGTTTTTCACATAATAGCTTTCCGCCTACACGCCCGGGCTGCGCACGCATATCGATGTGAGACTAACGGAGGCTTTCGGAGTCTCAGAACATAGATATAGCTTAAATTATATAAGATGACTTTTTGAGTCATCACACTATGTTCCCTTCAAAATCCATCTGGTACGTGTCACAACGTTCCGTTCTGTATTAATTATTTCTCAACCCATCATTTTCCTATCTTCAGTTCTACATGTCATCTTACCATCCGATCACTTGTTATCAACTAATTTCACCCAATCACTACAAAACTTTTGGCATATAGCCACACTAATTATAGACAACACTCGAAAAGCGTTGCCAAAAGTAGCTATAGATGTGCTTATAAAGCGTGGAATTTGATTGGAGTCTTTGGCCACGTTTTTTAAGGCCACACTTCAAAGCGTGCTCTTATAATATAAAGATAACACTTCATAGGTGTTGCCAATTTAAAAACTATTTGGCAACACTTATTAATTATAATGCAACGTTTTTGAAGAGTTGCTATATTCTAATAACACTTTACAAGCGTAACCTAAAAATTTATTATAAAATAATTTCTCTCAAAATTCCCCCCCAAATACACGGTTAATGAAAATATTTCCCTCCCAATAAAGAAATCACAAGCTCTAAGAATACTACCGCATACCAAACCCTTTCCCAATTCTTTTTTATTAGTAATTCACCTTAACAAGAATACTATCGCATATCGCATATACGGTGTATCTCCAAGATTAATCTCAAAATCCACCGGCGCCGTTGCTGACTTTGGAGATTAACATCAACAGTCTGCATTTTTCAGACTCAAAATCTACGGCCGTTTATACAATCGCCGCTGCTGACTTTGCTCCAACGATCCGCCGCTGGTGACTTTGCTCCAACGATCAGTCGCTGCTGACTTTGCTGATTCTTCCAAAAGGTATCGTATTTTGATTATCTGCTCTCGTGCTTATTCTCTGACTGCCAATCTGAGCCTTTCACTCCTCAGCCTTCTCTTTTGGTTCTTGAATTAGATGAGTATTTTGGTTCTTAAATAATCTTCTAGTATGTATATACCTGGGTATGTTGGTATAATCTTCAATTTTATACTCAATATTTTTAATTTTTTTCTAATTTCAGATTCTTGGGCTGAAAAGAAGCAATGTTGTTCTGTTTAATTTCTGGGTATCAAAGTTTTAGTTTTTCTTACTAATTTCAGATTCTTGGGTTGAAAAAGAGTAATCTTTTCTATTTGATTTTTGGTACCTTTGAAGTTTGAATGATGTTCCTTCTGATACTAAATTTTTAATTTGTCTAGCTTCTTATTGAATTTTTTTTGGGGACGATAGAAGTGCATTTTGGGGCCTTTGGTGAAGGAGACCAAAATTGATTCTTAAAAACTAGTCCTGGGTATGCAAGGATGCTATGCTAATTGTAGTAGAAAAAATTAGTTTTTCTGGGATTTTTATATGAATTGTACTATCGATGCAAGTGAAGAGCAGAGTGTTACTTATGGTAATGAATTGGAATTCGGTGTTGATAGAACAAAGCTCCATACTTTTGTATCCGTTTGCATATACTAAATAATCACAAAAGTATATAAGAAAATTGAAACAAAATATATTGTGTTTGTTAAAAAGGACTTACTCTAAGGATGTAGTCTTGTGCAGCCCATACTGAAACACAATGAAAAGAAGATGTATCAAAGAGAGGTCTGTTTTTAGGTTAAGATTTGCATTACATGAATCTGTGCCTTGACAATTCACTATTTTGAGGAACAAAAACAAGGCTAAAATACTATAACATGTCTTCATCTCAAGCTTCTCCCTTTTTCTGTGAAATATGAAACTAGGGGTGGGGGGAAAAGCAATGACATTAGTTTCCAGGTCATCAGAGACATGACTAGAGAAAATTTAATATATGGCGGATATATATTTTACGTACTTGTTTGATTTGCATTGGTGGGTGCTAAATTTTTATATGCAATTTTAGGAGAGGGTCATCTTTAGTCCATTAAGTTTAAACAGGTGAATTGGATATACTGCACTACTAGTAGTAAGACTGAAGGTGGTCCAATTGCTAGATCTAGCTACACTTATTATTGTGGAGATTGAAATCATAAAACCCTGTGAAAGTTACTCATCTAGGATATACTATGTTAGTATGATTTTTAACTCACAGTTAGAGAAGAGAGTATGCTGACTGCTTGACTTGGGGTTAATTGATTTATGTATTGTCAAGGTTCTCAACTAGACTATTAACTAAAGGAGAATGAAAGACTTGTTTTTCAAGTGAACCTTTAGGTAAATATCACTTCTAGGCAATTAATCTCAGAAGAATAAGAGAAGGCAATTAATCTCAGAAGTTTCATAGACATTGTCAATCGTTCTCTTTCACTCATTTTGGGTTTTAATCTCTTTCTTTTTCTCCTTTCCTCCTATTGCCTCAAATTTTGATCATATATTTTTGGGTATCTTTGGATTGTCTTTTAATTATTTTTATACTTAAATTTTCATTTTTTCTACTTTCGGATTAATCGGGCTGAAAAAATAATCTTTATTTTTGTATAATTTCTAAGTAAATTTGTAGAATCTTTGTTTGTACTCAAGTATTTAACTCTTTTTTTTCTAATTTCAGCTGAAGGAGAGAAGTGGGTAATGACTGATCTTCGTGATGCTTGGAAGAGACACAAGAGAAATATTAAGAAGAAATATTTTGATAAAAATGCTACTATTGACGAAATGCTACAAAATCGTCCCAATGAGATACCTGAAGTTCATTTCCGTCAATTGATTGAGTATTGAGATGACGAAGATGTCCAAGTAAGATTAAACCGTGCATTTCTACATGTTCTAGCTATTGTTGCAGTATATATTTTTCCCTTTTTGATTTATTATTTAATATGCTTCTTTTGTTGTTAGGCTATGTGCCAATTAAATTCTGAAAATAGGATAAAACAAAAGTGGAGGCATCGAATGTGACCTATTAATTTTGCAAGAGTGCGTGTGGCATTGGTAATATTTAGTCGATACTTTGTAATTTGACTTTCATTTCTTTTTGTACTTTGTCGGAACACAGTGATGTTTTTTTGATATCCTCTTTGATGTAATTTGTAGCGCGCAACCAAAGAGAACAACGAGGAACCATCAAAGTCTGAAATATTTATTACAACTCGTACAAAGAAAGGGAAGGAAGTTCATACGGATACTCAAGTTGCAATAGTAAGTCATGCTGCAAGTTAGGACTTGTTATTGTATTTTCTCTCTTTAACTGAATGTGCTTCTTTAACGGAAGGAAGTTCATATGTGTTTCTATATCCATTTTTTGAATCTAGCGATTGTATACTTGCAATTTAATTCTGTTTGTTTTCCTAGATAAGTTGTAGTTATTTCTATAACTCGGGTAGTGTCATTAGAGACTAAGCTTCTGCGGTTAGTCAATATAGACAAAGCTAGGCCATTTTTTGTAACGGCAATGATAGATTTGACCCATAGGCTCCAGCTTGCATATGCTTCACTAACATGCTGTGGCATGACCTAGTGAATGCCAAATATAGAATAGAACATATTCCATAGGACAAGAATTCGACAACCCTTACTGGCAAGAACACGACCACTCTTGTTTCTTAGAACCAATGTATCTTATTTCTTATCTATCTTGTCTTATGATATTCTTGGGCTGATTAACATACTTGTATTTGTATAAAAGCTTTCTAAGAAAAAGATTAACATGCTCATTACAGAAGATTCAGAACAATGGAAGTTTCATGTATATTAAGTCGGCATGATTCTATGTCACGACCCAAATTCAGAGCCGTGATGGCGCCTGTCGTGGAACCAGGCCAGTCACTTATCTAAACTAATCTAGGGCCACCTATCGGGGGAAATACCATTTTTAACAAGTCTGAAATCAATGATAATAGTAAGTTTGAATTTGAAAACAGTTTTATGAGAATCAAGAACCCAAATCTTACAAAACCCGGATCCAGTGTCACAGAGTCATGAGCTGTTAATACATAATACAACCCGAAAAGAAGTGACCAACATAGTCTGAAAGTAAATACGACAGGTAGAAGAGAAAGAGATGACGAGATCACGGTTTTCAGCTACTACCTCATCAACTCTGATGAAACTGCTGCTACTCACTGACCAGAGCTGAATCTCGATGTACTTTGATCTGCACACAAGGTGCAGGGGTAACGTGAGTACACCATCTCAGTAGTAACGAAACCAAACTACCGGCTGAGAGGTAGTGACGGACTAAACCTCCGATAATTTTGAACAACAGTATATAACTTGGACATGATAGTAATATATTAGAAAATAAACAAGATGCATCATTTTATGTGTGTAGCCCTGCATACCCGCATGAATTCATATAGAATCAAGAATGATGTGTACTCAGTAATCAAACTCTCATGAGGTGGTCCACTCAATACTAGAATTTGGCCTTCCGGTCCAGGGAAAGTCCATCCCGGATATTACATAAACACAAGTGACACAGTCACCTAGTACTGAGGAAAAAGGCCGATCCAGCTCCACGGAGAAGATCCATATCCGGAACATAAGCCCCACGGAGAAAGTCCATCTCCGGAACATATCACTCGGACAAGATCCATGTCCATGGAAGATCCACCCCTCAATATATGTGCGCTCACTGGAGGTGTAAAGACTCCGGAGGGGCTCCTATAAGCCCAAGCTCTATGTCAAGCCAACGAAGGCATGATTCCAGGGTCGCTGCGGTGTGCAGTCCGACCTCATAACTGTCTCAAAACCAGGCTCCAAGCCTCACTCAGTCAGTACCTTCCATTCTCACTCACCATGCTCTAACATATGAAAATCAGCCCAAACCAATGATAATATAGAATAAACTAGCAATTTACGAGACAGAGGCATGAAAAATATACTATAACAGGACTGAGTACATGAAAACAATAATCGTAAACATAGACAACAATAATCGACCGTTCCGGTCTAAACACATCGGCGTGAAGCCTTAACATTTATATTTAGCATGATTTCTATTGCGTTCAAGGTAAATGCAACATTCACAGTACCAATATCAACCTGAGGTAACCATTAGGCAGTGCCATGGGATGAGCCAGGCTACAAATATTCGGTATGCGCCCGCATGCCCGTCACTTGGCAAGTGCGTCACCTTAATTAATATCAAATATCAGATAGTTTGGGCTTTCAAACCCTCAGTTCCAAGTTTGGAAGCGTTACTTACCTCAAAACCAGCCAATACAATACTCCGCAGTGCCCTTGCCTCTAAATCCGGCCTCCGAGTGCTCCAAATCTACCAACAATCAGATGAATATCATTATAATATGCTAAGGAACTAATCCCAATCGAAATTTATCAAAAATACTCGAAAATCCCGAAATTGGTCAAACCCGACCCCCGGGCCCATATCTCGGAACTCGATAAAATTTACACCACAAGAATCCTCGTCCTCCCACGATTTTGTACATACCAAGAACACTAGAATCGGAGTCCAAATGACCCCTCAAATCCCCATTTTAAATCCTCTTAATCCCATGCCCTAATTACCCAATTTGCATTAATTTTTCCCAAATTTTCCACCATAAATCCTACCTTTAATCACATATAAACGAGTTTAGAGTCCAAGAACCTTACCTTAATAAAGCACTATCGAATCCCCTCTTCAAAAACCCTTCAAAAGCTTCAAACCCCGGATGAAATATTGAGAAAGATGGATAAGATTTGCGAAGGCACACTTTTATACCTTCTGCCCAGTGGTTCCGCACCTGCGACCACTTACTCGCACCTGCGGAAAATCCCAAGGACCTCAACTTCCGCACCTGCGATCGACCTCCCGCACATGCGGCCTCGCAGGTGCGGTAATTACCTCGCACCTGTGAACTCTTCTCACTCAATCAAACTTCTGCACCTGCGGAGCCATGTCCGCTCCTGCGAGACCGCACCTGCGGCTCCCCTTCCGCAGGTGCAAAAACACCAGTAACAGCAACATCAGCAATAGAAAAACCATTCCAAACTCCTCGTTAATCACCCAAAATCATCCCAAGCCCCTTAGGACCCCAACCAAACGTACCAACGCACCACGTAGGGTCATTCAAACTTAGTCGAGCCTTTGAAGAACCAAACATAACATCAAAACCCCCAAAACACATCGAATTCAAGCCTATGAACTTTGAATTTTCCAAATTCCACCAACTATGTCGATACTACCCAAAACAACTCCGATTGACCTGAAATTATGCAGGCATTTCCAAAATGACATTACGAACCTGTTCCAATTGTAGGAATACAATTCCGTCCCCGATAGCCTATTTTCCACTGCCGACCGGAAATCGCCAAAAACTAACCTTCGCCAATTCAAGCCTAATTCTACACCGGACATCACAAAAATATTCCAAACACACTCCTAAGTCCCAAATCACCTACTAAAGCTATCCGAGCCATAAAATCCACATTCCGAGGTCGTTTACCAATAAGTCAACTCCCGGTTGACTTTTCAACTCTAAGGCTACTTTTAGAGACTAAGTGTCTCAATTCCTTCTATAACCACTCCAAACCTGAACTGACTAACTCTAACACATCATGAACAGTCTAACCAAGCTATGACAAGGCAAAAACAGTGAAAATAATGCATGTTCTATGTAACGACCGACCGAGTCATTACATTCTACTAGTAGGATAATTAGTCCAGGTAAACAGATTGAGTGTGATAGTCTTGATATGAAGAATTGCAGTTTAATATAGCTAATCCGAGAGATAATGCATAAACACAACAAATACAACAAGTATATTGAAGTGCCAGGTGCTCTCCTTCCGCAGGAAGAGTATCCTGAAATAGTTGCAGAACAACTTTACAGGTTTTTGCAAGAGAAGTTTGAGCTTTAGGCTTCAAAATGGTTATCATCTCATGTAGTCAAAGGTACAAAAAATTTCCCATAGGCAACTGTGAGGTTAAGTGGTTAAATTTGGAAGTATGAGAACGATCTAAGGTCTTTCTGTCCGTCATTATCGTCTTCTCCTTCTCAAGATCCTGAATTTGTCTGTATAGCTCTGATCTGACAAGGAACTTCTCCTCCTGATTAAAGACAAAATATTTGTGATCCTTCACGTGTGGAAATATGTATCCTAACGTCCAGAAGAGCTTAAAAGAACGGGCGAGTAAAAACACCTGTAGAAGTTTAAGTATACACTGCTCCCTCTTTGCATTGGCTGCATCAAATGTAAGACAGGGATACCTTGGATAAGATCGTCTTGAAGGTGTAGGCACAGCAAGAGCCAGCGCTTCCACTGGCGCAACATTCAGTGATGCTGCAGTCACAGTCTGTAACTCTGGATCAGAAGTGGTACTGCCTACCTTGATGGTCGAGTCTGGTGATCTGCTCAGAAAAAGTGGGACAGATTCATCCTTTTCATCCAGCACCAAGCCATCAGAAACTTTTGGTTTGATTCCTGTGTTTACAGTTTCGCTATTAGCTACACTATATCATCAACATAATAGCAGGTGTGAAACTGTGATTGAATTCCCAGGATCAATACTAACGTTGAAACCCTGAATCCACTGCATTTGCCTAGCCTGTTTCAAGATAAGATCATTCGATTCCGTTTATATTTCTCTACTGTTTCCATCTTCCTTGAATAGCTGTTAATGTTGGTTTGCCAGAGATACAGAACAGGAATGTGAGTTCATCAATCGCTAGACAATTAATTACAGTCACATCTCATCCCTAGGCCATTCACACACCTTCCTCTCTCCATTATCTCACACTTCGGATTTTATTGGAAGATGTATACTCTTGTTGCTACCATGTTTAGGGGTTTATACAATTGTACCCCTCATGCGCCTTATAATTTGAGATATAAAGTTGTTAATAATCTTTTTTATAATATTTTTTTCTATAATATGAACTTCAGAATTGTCAAAGTTCCGGAGAAACAACAGATGATGCATTTAGGGCTGTATTTGGAAAGGAGCAGCCTGGCCGGGTTAGATGCTATGGTAAATCGGTGATGACAAGCTCTCTGAAAAAGATGAAGAAATCACCAAACTTAAACAACAACATGCCAACGAAATAACTTCTCTGAAGGAAGAAATGAAGGAAATTATGAGAGAAGAAATGCGAGGTTGTTTTTAGTCAATTGGTGAAAAACAACCCTGGACTGGATTTTTCATGATATACAAGGGTGTGTTGGATCTAATATTCCTTCACCGGTTGATGCAAGAAGTGCATGAGCTATGAGAGGCCATAATATACCACATTCTTCTGGCTCAACTCATGCCCCGAGTCTTGAAAAGGTATTTCTCACAATTCTAAAAACTACCTCAATATTAACTTACAAAATTTTGCTTTCTAAAAGGGTGTGATAGAAAACTGAATTTCTAGACACTGAAAGCTACTAACTTCGTTCCTCGTCAATAATAGGTTGAGATGGCGTCAAGTTGTTAGTTTATTGCAGTTTTCTTGAGATGTTCTTAAAAATTAAAAGCTATTTATTGAGTTGTAATTAAGTGAATTTATATTCAGCAATTAGTTGATTGGACATGACTAAGATACAAAATGGCAAGTACAGGAATTAGTATAAATGTATTGAAATCATATGAAAGAGGAAATAGTTACTTCTCCAGGAATTCACCGAAATGCATAATGATCTAACCATTTAGAAACATAAATTATTGATTGTATTCTCTGTCCCTCCCGTTACAAATGTATGTTAATTCACATTTTTCCTTTCTTTCACTTGTACATTTTATTATGTTGGACTTAGTTATGCTAGTAGTGAAAATAAACCTCCTTAGTTCTTAGAAAGATATAACTAGTTCATATTATATATATGTTTCTTTATAATTTTTAATTTCATTTTGAATGTGTAGGAAAATGCGGGTGATACAATTGGAAATGGTGGACACAAATCAATTTGATCTATTGAAGTGAATGGTGAAGACCTTTTAAGAAATTGTGATATTTCTTTTTGATACTATAAATATGAATACATTCGGTTTTGTAGAGCTCTTTGCTAGTGAACTTCTTGAACCCGTATTTTATTACTATGGATAGTACACAAATTATGTTTATTTGTTGAAGTTTATTTTAAGTATATGTATTTGAATTATTTATTCTGTTACTTATAATCTAATTTAGTGCTTGAGATCATAATGTATATATAAGAAATAAATATGAACAGATTTTAACGTAAACAAATATAATTTTTAACCACTAAATTGTGGCTAATTAATATAAATATTTAAAAAAAACACTTCATAGTGTAAAAAATCACGCTGAGAAAGTGTGGCCATAGGAATTGTCAATCTGGCGTTGCTAATGATAGTCGTTGCTTTAGAAGCCACGCTTTACAAGGGTGGTCTATAAGGTGACAAAGATCACGCTTCAAATGTGTAGCCTTATGTCATAAAAGCGTGGCTATATGAGAAAATATAAGTGTGGCCTTTGTACTGTATCGTCCACACTTTTAAAGCGTGACTTCTAAGGAAACACCTACAAAGCGTAGCCAATAGTCAAAGGTTACGGTACTTTAGGCCACCCCGCCCAAAAGCATTGCCTAAAGCTGTAAAGTGTGGCCTTTGACCAAATGCTACACTTTTTGGCATCTTAGGCCACACTTCTTAGGGGTGGCTAGAGGCCTAAAATGTTGTAGTGAATACAGATAGTCCCCATACTTTTCGGTGACGCAACTTAGTGTTACCGAGAAGTAGGTGAAGATACCTTACTTGGCAGGAAAGTTCTTGAACAGTCCCTGACACTTGAAAGGACGCACGTATTCTCGCATTTAATATCCCAAACATGTGTTACCCCACGATACACCAAATATTTTTACCAGTTTTCAAGATAATCATGACTACGATTTTTGCCATCTATAGCTTCTCTACTACTCATCATTTTTACTTCTTCACTCCTACAAATTTCATAATTCTTCCTTCTTCTCTGCATTGGCTTAGAAACCTTTTACAACCTTCAACTTTCTCAGCAAGAACTTTTCTTTTACAAACCTCTTACCACCATGACTTCATACATAACTTCCTTCAGTAACACCGGTCTTTTCTTGGTGGAGACTCGAAGAAAAACAAAAAGAAGGAGGTTGACAGTGAGTCTGAACCTCCAACTATTAGCACCATCATACCTCTTCAGTTCAGCACTGCAAATGACCTTCAAGAAAAAGCTCCTTCTGCAACTTCTCAAGGCCACCGATTTTGGCCAGTTCGCAGGTATCCCTCCTCCATTTTCCCTTCCAGTATCCCAACTGTGAAGGAGGAATGCAATTTCCCAATATTGAAATCTGCGCCCCAAATATGATAGAGCGACTTACCTATTACAAAGAGGGGTTTATGTATGTCTATATGTATCCCTTTACCTTGGGCCCATTCTCTTTGGGGTCGAGTAAAGGGCTCGACCCAATAATTTTGGCGTTCGCCATTGATATCAGGTCTTCTTAGCACAAGTAGGCCCATATATATGGTGGGCGGTGGTCTGCCATCATCAATTGTGCAGTGAGACCGGGGAAACCCTAACTCTTGCACATATAATGAACCTTTACTCTCCTAAGATTTTTCGTGGGGGAGTAATAAACTTCAGCAAGCATGACCGCCACGCTCTTCTCACCAGCATAGATGACTACAACGATGGAGGATGGATAGAATGGTTCATCGTTATTTCTAACAAGGACGTCATCCCTACCACAACTCCAACATTTCTCGAGTCGTGGAACCTTTTTTGTAAGTTTTCTGTTTTCTGCTTCCTTTCTCCGTGAAAAGATCATTTCCCGCTTTTGCTGATTTCTTATTTCCTTCGTCTCAACTACTTGATGGTAACCTCTACAGATTCAAGGCCTTGACCAATGTTAAGAAAATTCTGGAAATTACAACTCCGGAATCCCCACGGTCCTAAATACGGGTTGATGGCCAAGCATTATGGTTAGCCGAGTCCTTCTTTCTTTTATCATTGTTCGAACACAAGAAATCTCATGAGTAAGTTACTAACTCCAGTTTTGCTTGATACAGGTGTTCTGAGGGGCTCTGTCATCTGCCCCAAAGTTGACGCCTTATATGTCCCCGAGGATGCCAGGAGGATGCTGCAAAATGCCTTTCCCCGAAATAGCGCACGTGGATTTTCCTGAGTCCCCGGTGAGGGTGCCTCCTCTCGGATTTCCCTTCCCGAAAATAAAAATTGAGGAGAAGACGTTCCTCCTTGGCTGGGACTCGAGAGAAGAGGGCAAAGAAAATACAAATTGAGCCGGCCACAGTACCTATCAGTGGTCCTTGATGATGAAGGAGAAGCCAGTGATGAAGAGGTTTCACTTCAAAGGAAAAAGGGATCTTCATCTGCTCAATCGGATGCTCAACTGGGGGAGCTCCAAAACCCATTGTCAAATGAAGTGGAGGCACTTTGGGATGAGATAGGCTTGGTTGAGAATGCTGACTCTCGTGTCCCGGCCCCGATTGTTATCTCTGGCCAAAGGAGTTCGAATCCTGAGCTCTTTGTGCCTTCATCTACTGAGAAACCAACAATCACCATCCCTTATTCCATAACTACTTCTTCTCCTTCTATGCTAATAACTTCACACCCACCGACACCAGTTGCTCCTTTGACACCAGCACCAACTGCATCTCCTCCACCGGTATCAACCGATCAAGAAAGGGATGCTTTTCCTCCTCGGTCTCCTGACCACGGGAACTTGGGGAGCACCTACTTTATGCCTTCTCAGGATCCCCAAGGAAGGCGATGCGCCACTCTTTCAATCTAGAAGGAGTGCCATATTCTCTCCAGGCCTGTGGAGCTTGCCAATTAGATGAAGCTTCTGGCTTCGGCAAAGAATTGAAAGAAAATGTGCTTCCTTTCTAGGGAGTGTTTGATAAACAATAGCATATAGAGTACGACGCATATATCATACTAGTTTCCTCATATCTTATTTTCTGCTTACATGTTGTAATGGTAATCCTAACTTCAACCATCTCTTCATAGGCCAACCTTCTTGCTTCTGAAGGCCTGCAAAGGTTGATCCTTGATAAACAAGGACTTACTTCCGAGGGGGATCAACTCTTAGCTGAAAGGAACCAGCTTGCTGCACGCCTCCCGGTACTGGAGGCAAAATTTGTAGAGATGGATGATCTTGAGGCTCAGTTACAACAAATCAAGCAAGATAGTATGGCCTACAGCCAAGAAGCTTCCCGATTACATGAAAAGCTAAAAGAAGCTAAGGCTAAGTGGGTAGAACTTCACAATGCTGCCATCACCGCTATCGAGCGCGAGTCTGCCTTCGACGAGTAAATTAACAATCTGAAGGCCGACTTATGCTCCAAAACTGAGGAGGCATATGTCGCCAAGGAGAAGAGGGCCAAAATGGAAGAGAGGCTTAAGGTGGTCGTGGGGAAAACTAGCTTCACTCAACTACAAATGTTGAGCTTGACTCCCGCCTCAGCGCCAAGAAGATGAAAGGGGAAGGACTTCAGTCCAAAATTGATAAACTTCAAGCTCAACTCCAGTATCAAGAAGATTCCCTCATCTTCAAAAGGACCTATGCAATGTACCATATGAAAAGGAAGACTTTGAAAGAATCCAAAGCAAGCATTGTTTATATCGGTGATTGCGTTACAAAAGCTCGAGAAGTGGAGTTAATTTCTCACGAGAATCTTCCTGCTCGGCCTGTTGCAACTGACTCCTTGAATACTAGTCCTGAGTATTCGGGAACCATAGGGCAGACTGAAGAAGATGAAGGCCCTGAACTGGTAATGGATCCGCCTTCCTCTACTGGAGGAAATGTAGATCTTTCTCTCCCTTCGGGTTTTGGCGGCAATGATGTATAATTAAATTTATTTATTTTTAACATATATTTTGTAATTATGCAAAAACAATTATCGAGTTTGGCACTTGATAAATAAAAGAATTTTTTGCTTAAGTGTTAATAATATCCCTTTTATGTTTGGTTGATTAAAGCTTCAGGCATATTTTATTCATCCAATAGCTTTTGATTATGGGCATAGGTTCTTCCGGAATGTACCCTTTACTATGAGCATTTCATAAGAGAGCGCCCTTATGTATACGGTGCTCTTGAAGAGGATATCTCATGTTCATTCCGGCACAAGCATTTAAAGTTTTTGTTAACTTTCAAATGATAAAATTAACTTATCATTTGGACAAGAAATAAGATAAAAATAAAATGACCTCGTTTTATTCCCTCTATTATTAAAAGTACATAGGTATTTGGTTGCTTAAGTAAATAAAGCCTCCAATACAAGTGGCTAACTTGTACAACTTATTTCTAAGAGGTTGATCATGAAGTTCTCGATCTTGATGAAATATTGATTCTGATTCTTGCAATCCCCGATTTTCGCAGCACTCCTGTTTTCGTATCAGATATTATTCAACCCCCCCCCCCCCCCCCC
>ML279202.1:1012-46247 GCA_005239495.1 Nicotiana undulata | reverse complement strand
ATCAGAATTTTTTCACCCCCCCCCCCCCCCTCCAAAGTTTTGAGTGTGAAGCATGCGAATTCGAACACTGAAAGTCTTGTACCCAGATTGCTTCATCGGTGGAGACAACTTGTGAATGGTTAAATCATCCTTTTTTAATAATGGAAGGAAAGTCTTTCAATCAAGCCAAAGATTATTTAACCATCCACATAGCTATTTACCATTGATATCAAAATTTAAGTGCCTGATATTTAATGGTCTTGCCTTTTCCGATAACGCTTCCTTCGTAGTATGCTTTTCGTTGTTGCCTCATTAAAACCTTGCTAGAAAAATCCGATTGGGACAAAATTGGTCGATGGGAAAAAGAGTGCAGCACATACTTTCGGTATTGGCGGGAACCATCAACAATAAAACATTTTTGAGGTGATTCACGTTGCAATTACTAGGCAATTTGACTCCATCTTGATCTTCCAACTCATATGATCCCTTACCGGTGATAGCTAAAACCCGATAAGGACCTTCCCACGTTGGTCCAACTTTCCCGTTGTGACTTCCCGAGTGCTCTAAGTCACCTTCCACAAAACCAAATCTCCCACTTTGAAATAATGGAGATTGGCCCTGCGATTATAATTATATTTCCATCCTTTGCTTTTGAGCCACCATTCTTACGTACGCCAAGTCCCGATATTCATTGAGCAATTCCAGCTTCATCAGCAATTCTTCATTGTTTTGCCTATTTGTTTGCTCGGGAAAATCTTAAAGTCGGCTTCCCCACTTCTACCGGTATCAGATCTTCCTCGCCGTACATGAGTGAGAAGGGTGTTTCTCCTGTACTCGACTTCACCATTGTCCGATATGCCCATAGTACTCCCGGTAGCTCATTGGGCCACTTGCCCTTAGCATCTTCTAACTTCTTTTTAAGGTTCTAAATAATTACCTTGTTGGTTGATTCTGCCTGTCCTTTAGCACTTAGGTTGTAAGGTGAAGATGTAATGCTCTTGATTTTTAACCCTTCCAAAAACTTTGTGAATTTTGAACCTATGAACTGCAGCTCGTTGTCACAAGAGATTTCCTTAGGTATTCCAAATCGGCAGATTATGTGGTCCCATATGAAGTCGACCACTTCGCGTTCTCCCATATTTTGGTAAGGACCTGCTTCAACACATTTAGTGAAGTAATAAGTTAAAACTAAAAAAAATCTTACCTTTTCGGGGCTCAGAGGTAGAGGAACAACAATGTTCATTCCCAATTTAATGAACGAACATGGGGATAACACTGAATGCAAAAAGTTTGCTGGTTGGTGCACCAACTACGCTTGACGTTGACATTCATCACATTTTTTAACGAATGCATTTGCGCGTCATGTTCCATCCAGGGCAAATAGTAACCTGCCCTGATCAACTTTAGAACTAACGAGTCTTCACCTGAATGGTTTTCACAAACTCCTTCACGGACTTCTCTCATCACATAATCCACCTCTGAGGCCCCTGGACACCGGGCAAATGGTCCTTGGAATGACCTCCTATATAACTGCCTATCTACGAGGCAGTAGCGAGCTACTTTGGTCTGTAGTGCCTGGGACGCCTTTGGGTCCTTGAGTAATTCACTATGCCAAAGTTACTCGATGAACTAGTTCCTCCAGTCCCAGATCAAGTTGGTCGAATTTACCACGCAGTAGCCATCCACGTCGAACACCGAATATAGAAGTTGGACGACCGTACCTGTCACGACCCAACCTTAGTGATCGTGATGGCGCCTAACACTACACTTTCTAGGCAAGCCAATGTTAGAAATCGAATAATTTATTTCCTTAATTAATTACTTAAGCATAAATAAATAAATTCCAAATGAACTGAATTAGAATAATTTTCGACAACAATAAAACAGAATAATAATAATGACCGATTAAATAGAACGAAACACGAATTAATTATAATAATAACTCTAAGACTACCCCAGGGTCTGGTATCACAATCCACGAACTACTAAAGAATACTACAAATAATGGCTGAAAGAAATAGTGTAACTGTTCTGAATAATATAAAATAGTGTATGTAGAAATAGGAGAAGACTCTCAGAATCTGCGAACGCCGGCAGATGTACCTCGTGTCTCCTATGGAATCGGGTGGTCGTCCTAGAATCCTCTACTGCTGAATAGCACTTGGATCTGTGCAAAAGAGCACAGAGTGTAGTATCAGTACAACCGACCGTATGTACTGAGTAAGTGCCGAGCCTAACCTCGGCGAAGTAGTGACGAGGCTAAGTCGGGCTTCAAAAATATAATCGATAACAACAATAAATAATAAATTCAGAAAGAAATCTAAACAATTAGATAAATAAGTGTTGCAACAAAATAAAATAACTCAGCTATAACCAATTCTCAAATAAACCTTCAAAGTTCCTAACTTTAACTTTAAATAAAAGTAGTGCGAAAATATGAGAAATAGTAATATAAAATGATAGTTTTCAAATCTTGGTTTTCTTTGAAAATCAGTAAAAATATAAATGTCCTCCCTTATCGCTCCTTGTTGCGGCGTGAAACCTGCTCCCACCTGTCCTCCCTTATTTCTCCTCCCTAATATATCACCTTTATTACTCCTGTTGCGGCGTGCAACCCGATCCCACATGTCCTCCCTTATCACTCCTTGTTGCAGCGTGCAACCCGCTCCCACCAGACATATCATATCAATTTATTCATAATTTTCACAATTTAGGCCAAGCCTTTCAAAATATTTTTGTCTCAACAATTATAAATAATAAACTGCATTTTTCTCATAACTTCATCAATAACCTATCAACCATGAAACCAACAGGAATATCAAAATATATATGCATTTGTTTCTTAAAAACAATACCAAACCTCTCAACCATGTTTATATCACAAATAAACCAGTTCAAACAACCAATACGCTTTCTAAATAGTCACAACAATATCTAACAACAAATCAACAAGGCCAAATAGTCATAGAAACAATAATGAACATATAACAATTAAGACAATGATCAAATAAGTGGGGAACGGGAAAGGGGATCATGTTTAACAATCAATTTGGATGGTGCATAGATACTCGTCACCACACCTATACACCACGCCCATGCATTTCACATAACAAACAAGTGGGGAGTCCTATTCCCTCAAGCCAAAGTTAGACCAAACACTTACCTCAATTTCACAGGCCACTCACTGCTCAATTATTGCTTTTCCTTTTGAATTCACCTCTAACTTGCTTGAATCTAATTAAATTTTAACTTCATATCATTAAATAATGCTAAAGGAACTAACTTTATTGAAAAATATAGTTTTTCCTAAGTTTTCTCAAAAAAGTGAAAACCCGACCCCGGGCCCGCTTGGTCTAAACTCGGGGTTTGGACCAAATTATGTTTACCCATTCACCCATTCACCCAAATATGCTATTAGTTTTGAAATCCGACCTTAATTTGATATAAAAATTCATTTTTTACAAAACTCTCTAATTCTACCCAAAATACTAGATTTTACCATAAAAATTCTTTGTTTTTACTTTAAAAGTGATGCAAAGTAGTAAGGAATTGAAAGAACAAGGTTTGGGATTGATTACCTATGAATTGGGGATGAAGATTGCTGAAGAAAACTCGTTTTTAGGTCTGAAACTTCGAAAATTTGGAGAAGAAAGGGTTCTGCCCGTTTTTAACAGGTATTTATATTAGCTGGGCTGGGCAACTGTGCGATCGCGGATAAAGAGTTGCGATCGCACAGCGTAAGGAAAAATTGTGCAGTGCGTTCGCATGGGGAGGGGTGCGATCGCACAGGGTATTGGATTTCCCTCCCCCCGGGCCAAATGTTTGCTCAGTGCGTTTGCACTATATGGCCTGCGTTCGCACAGTAGGGTCCAGGCTGTATTTCGCGATCGTACCCTTAGTTGTGCGTTCGCACAGTGTACCAAACAGGACTCCAACGTTACTCTGTGCGATCGCGGGCTTTCCTACGCGATCGCACAGGACAAAATACCTGGACACCACTAAAATAAAACCAGCAGTTCTTTCAAGTGCAAAAACATCCCGTGGCCTACCCGAAACTCACCCGAGCCCTCGGGGCTCCAAACAAATCATGCACGCCAGTCTAAAAACATCATACGGACTTGCTCGTGCGATAAAATCATGAAAATAACATGTAAATCTATGAATTAAACCTCAAAACTCATCATTTTCAACAAGAACTCTTAAAGTTCATAATTTCTCAACCGGATGTCCGAATCACGTCAAACGAACTCCGTTTTTACCAAATTTCACAATTAGTCTTTTATTATCATAACGATTCTGTACCGGGCTCCGGAACCAAAATACGGACCCGATAACAATAATGTTAAACATTATTTCTTTTCTTTAATTCATAAACATTTCAGTAAAACAATTTCTTTCAAAAATTGATTTCTAAGGCTTGGGACCTCGGAATTCATTTCCGGGCATACACCCGAGTCCCATATTTTACTGCGAACTCCGGGATCATCGGAACACAGATCCGGGTCTGTTTACTCAAAATGTTGACCAAAGTCAATTTTTATCAAATTTAAATTCTAAAAATCACTATTTCTCATATTTTCACATAAAAGCATTCTGATTTCACGCCCGGACTGCGCACGCAAATCGAGGTATTTAATTTTAGTCTTTTTATGGCTATTAAGCATGGAACGGAGTCTAATTTTATAAAATGACCCCTTGGGTCATCACAATCTCCACCTCTAAAACACACGTTCGTCCTCGAACGGACAAAGAAAATTACCTGAAGTGGCGAACAAGTGTGGGTATCTACTCTGCATGTCTGACTCAAACTCCCAAGTAGCTGCCTCAACGGGCTAGCCTCTCCAATGCACTCAAACTGAAGGAAAACTCTTAGATCTCAATTGGTGAACCTTCCGGTCTAAAATAGCCACCGGTTCCTCCTCATAAGTCAAGTCTTTGTCCAACTGGACTGAGCTGAAATCTAACACGTGGGACGGGTCACCATGATATTTTCGGAGCATAGACACATGGAATACCAGATGAACTGAGGATAACCCTGAAGGCAATGCAAGTATGTAAGCTACCTCCCCTACCTTATCAAGAATATCAAACGACCCGATATACTTAGGGCTCAACTTGCCCTTCTTCCCAAACCTCATAACACCCTTCATGGGCGACACACGAAGCAATACTCTCTCTCCAACCATGAATGCTAATCACGAACCTTACGATCGGCATAACTCTTTTGCCTAGACTGAGCTGCACGAAGTCTCTCCTGAATAACCTTGACCTTATCTAAGGCCTCCTGAACCAAGTCGGTACCCAACAACCGAGCCTCTCCTGGCTCGAACCATCCAACTGGCGATCGGCACCGTCTACCATATAACGCCTCATAAGGAGCCATCTGAATGCTCGACTGATAACTATTATTATAAGCAAACTCCGCTAACGGCAAGAACTGATCCCATGAACTTCCAAAATTAATAACACAAGCGCGGAACATGTCCTCCGATATCTGAATGGTACGCTCGGACTGCCCGTCAGTCTGAGGGTGAAATGATGTAATCAACTCCACTCGGGTACCCAACTCTCGCTGAACTGGCCTCCAAAAAAGCGAAGTAAACCGCATACCCAGATCAGAAATGATAGACACAGGCATCCCATGATGGCGAACAATCTCCCGAATATACAACTCAGCCAACCGCTCTGAAGTATAAGTACTAGCCACTGGAATGAAGTGTGTTGACTTAGTCAGTCTATCCACAATAACCCAAACCGCATCGAATTTCCTCTAAGTCCGTGGGAGTCCAACAACGAAGTCCATAGTGATACGCTCCCATTTCCACTCAAGAATCTTTATCTGCTGAAGCAAACCACCAGGTCTCTGATGCTCATATTTTACATGCTGACAATTTAAACAACGAGCTACATAAGCCACAATGTCCTTATTCATCCTTCTCCACCAATAATGTTGTTTCAAATCTTGGTACATTGTTGCTGCACCTGGGTGAATAGAATACGTGGAGCTGTGAGCCTCCTCAAGGATCAACTCACGGAGGCCATCTACATTAGGCACACACAACCTACCTTGCATCCTCAAAATGCCATCATCTTCAACCGTGACCTGCTTGGAATCCCCGTGCCTAACCGTGTCCCTAAGGACCGCCAAATGTGGGTCATCATCCTTCCGCTCTCGGATACGATCAATTAGAGAAGACCGAGCAACAATACAAGCTAGGACACTGCTGGGAGAAATATCCAACCTCACAAACTGATTAGCCAAAGTCTGAATGTCTGAAGCCAACGGTCTCTTTCCAATTGGGATATACGCAAAACTGCCCATACTCACCGCCTTTCTACTCAATGCGTCGGCCACCACATTGGCCTTCCCCGGGTGATACAATATAGTGACATCATAATTCTTTAGCAACTCTAACAACCTCCGCTGCCTCAAATTTAGATCTTTCTGCTTGAATAAGTACTGAAGGCTGCGATGGTCAGTAAAAAAATCTCACACGGCACGCCATAAAGATAATGCCTCCAAATTTTGAAAGCATGTACAATAGCTGCCAACTCTAAATCATGAACAGGGTAATTCTTCTCATGGACTTTCAACTGACGAGACGCAATCATCCTGCCATCCTACATCAACACTGCTCCAAGGCCAACTCGAGAAGCATCACAATAAACCGTGAAAGAACCCGAATCTGATGGTACCAACAACACCGGTGCTGAAGGCAAGGCAGTCTTGAGCTTCTGAAAGCTCACCTCGCACTCGTCTGACCATGTAAATGGGGCACCTTTCTGAGTCAATTTAGTCATTGGGGCTGTTATGGATGAAAACCCCTCTACAAAACGACGGTAGTAACAGGCCAAACCCAAGAAACTCCTAATCTCCGTGACTGTGGTGGGTCTAGGCTAGTTCTTGACTGCCTCTATCTTCTTAGGATCAACTTGAATACTCTCAACTGATACGATATGACCCAAAAAGGCTACGGAATCTAACCAGAACTCACATTTAGAAAACTTAGCATACAACTGATTATCCCTCAAGATCTGGAGTGCTATACGGAGATGCTGCTCATGCTCTTCCCGACTACGGGAGTATATAAGAATGTCATCAATGAACACGATCACAAAAGAGTCCAGATGTGGCTTGAAAACCCGATTCATTAAGTCCATAAAGGCCGTTGGAGCATTAGTTAGCCCAAAAGACATAACCAAAAATTCATAGTGCCCATACCGCATGCGAAAGGCTGTCTTAGGGATATCGGACGCCCTAATATTCAGCTGATGGTAGCCTGAACTCAAATCAATTTTTGAAAACACTCTAGCACCCTGAAGCTGATCAAATAGGTCATCAATCCTTGACAATTGATATTTATTCTTGGTAGTAACTTTATTCAGCTGTCTGTAGTCTATCCACATTCTCATTGACCCATCTTTCTTCTTTACAAACAAAACCGGTGCACCCCAAGGAGAGACACTGGGTCTGATAAAACCCTTATCTAACAAGTCTTGCAACTGTTCTTTCAACTCTTTCAGTTCTAGTGGGGCCATCCGATATGCATGAATGGAAATGGGCTGAGTGCCCGGAGCCACATCAATACAGAAATCAATATCCCTGTCAGGCAGCATACCCGGCAGGTCTGCAGGAAATACCTCAGGAAATTCACGCACAATAGGAACTGACTCTATAGAATAAACCTCAGCATCAGAATCACGAATATGAGCCAAATAAGCCAAACACCCTTTCTCCACCATGCGACGAGCCTTGGCATATGAAATTACCCGGCTGGGAGAATGACTAGGAGTCACTTTCCATTCTAATCAAGGCAACCCCGGTAAGGCTAAAGTAACTGTCTTTGCGTGACAGTCTAAAATGGCATAATAGGGAGACAACCAATCCATGCCCAATATAATATCAAAGTCAACCATGTCTAGAAATAAAAGATTAACACTAGTTTCCAGACCTTTAATGACTACCACGCACAAACGATACACTCGATCTACCACAATAGCATCCTGCACCCGGTGTAGACACATAAACAGGAACACTCAAGAGATCACAGGGCACATTAAAATACGAGGCAAAATAGGAGTAAACATACGAATAAGTAGACCCTGGATCAAACAAAACGGAAGCAGCTCTATCATAAACTAAGATAATACCTGTAATAACAACGTCGGAGGATTCTGCCTCAGGTCTGGCTGGAAAAGCATACAGTCGGGGCGGAGCCCCACCACCTCGAACCACACCTCTAGGAGGACCTGTACCTCTAGAAGGCTGACCTACACCTCTAGATATCTGTCCTCCACCTCTAACATTCTGGCCTCTACCTCTGACTACCTGAACCCTACCCTTTGCTGGCTGGGCAGGTGGTACTGCAGCTGGTGCCGGAACTATGGCACGAGAACCCTGGTACTGATGTTGACTACTCAAAAATCTCGGACAAGCTCTCCGAACATGCCCATATTCACCACACTCAAAACAACCCTCCTGATATGAGGAAAGACCCTGACGAACCGACTGGCCACGATAATAACTCTGCAGAGGAGGTGCTCTAATAGGAGCTGAAGGAGCACTGTAGACTGGCTGAGCAGAAGGAGGTGCATAAAAACCACGACCCCCTAAAGTACCATGTGAAACCTGTAGTGCTGAATGGAATGGACGGCATGAATGGCCTCTGCTAAATGAAGTTCCGCCTCCAGATGAGGCACCATTGAAAACACCGGAATGGCGAGCTCTCTTGTCTGACCCCTGACCTCCCATCCCAAGAAGTGACTCAACCCTCCTAGCTATATTAGCTGCATCCTGAAGAGAAAACTCGGACCCTATTTCCTTGGCCATCTGCAACCTGATGGGTTGAGAAACTCCATCAATAAACCGTCTGACCCTCTCCCTCTCTGTGGGCAATATAAGAATAGCATGTCTAGCCAGATCCACAAAATGAGTCTCGTACTGAGTCACAGTCATGTTGCCCTGCTGTAGTCGCTCAAACCGACGCTTATCCTCTCGAGTAGTGATAGGTAAGAACTTCTCCAAAAAGAGATGAGAAAACTGATCCCAAGTCAGAGCAGGTGATCCCACTGACCTAGTCAACAAATAATCTCTCCACCATTTCTTGGCGGAACCAGTCATTTGAAAAGCTGCAAAATCGACCCCATTGTTCTCCAAAATAGCCATATTACGCAATACCTCATGAAAACTATCCAGATATTCCGGAGGGTCCTCCGAAGTAGAACCACTGAAATGGACAGGGAATAGCTTAATGAACCTGTCAAGTCTCCACAAAGCATTCGATGACATGGCTGCCCCATTAGCGGGCGACACTGCTGCAACTGGCTGAATTACCCCAATGGCATTGGCCACTAGAGTCTGAACCTGAGGAGTAGTCTGAACTAGAGTGTGGGTAGTAAGAGTCGGGACCCCTCCTCCAGCCTGAGATATGGCTGCTGCAACAGGAAAGGTGCCAGTCTGGGCCACACTCTCCATAAGGCCCACTAAAAGAACCAAAGCATCTTGAAGAACTGGGTAGCAATAAACCCCTCGGGAACCTGAGCTGGTCCCGCTGGGACAGTCTAAGCTGGAACCCCCTCATTAATCTCAATCTGGGGTTCCTCAGTTGTGGCTGCTGCCTGAGGAATGGGCTGAGTCCTGCCCCTACCTCGGCCTCTAGCGTGGCCTCGGCCTCTAGCGTGGCCTCGGCCTCTGCCCCTAGTAAGAGCTGCTGTTGCTGGATGTCCGGAATTCTGGTCAGCGAAAGATGAAGCACGTGTTCTCGCCATCTGCGAGAGAATAGAAGAATCCAAATCAGTATTTGAGGTACAAGAATTTGCACGATAGAATAGAAATAAAAATGGAGTTGTTTCCTAACTCAATAGCCTATGAGAGATAAGTACAGATGTCTCCGTACCGATCCTTCAGACTCTACTAAGCTTGTTCGTGGATTGTGAGACCTAAGTAAACCTAGTGCTCTGATACCAACTTGTCACAACCCAAATTCCCAACCTTAGTGATCGTGATGGCGCCTAACACCACACTTGCTAGGTAAGCCAGTGTTAGAAATCGAATAATTTATTTTCTTAATTAATTACTTAAGCATAAATAAATAAATTCAAAATGAACTGAATCAGAATAATTTTCGACAACAATAAAACAGAATAATAATAATGACCGATTAAATAGAACGAACCACAAATTAATTATAATAATAACTCTAAGACTACCGCAGGGTCTGGTATCACAATCCACGAACTGCTAAAGAATACTACAAACAATGGCTGAAAGAAATAGTGTAACTATTCTGAATAATATAAAACAGTGTATGTAGAAATAGGAGAACACTCTCGGAATCTGCAAACGCCGGCAGATGTACCTCGTGTCTCCTAAGGAATCGGGTGGTCGTCCTGGAATCCTCTACTGCTGAATAGCACCTAGATCTGTGCAAAAGAGCACAGAGTGTAGTATCAGTACAACCGACCCCATGTACTGAGTAAGTGCCGAGCCTAACCTTGGCGAAGTAGTGACGAGGCTAAGTCGGCTTCAACAATATAATCGATAACAACAATAACTAATAAAGCCAGAAAGAAATCTAAACAATTAGATAAATAAGTGCTGCAACAAAATAAAATAACTGAACTTTAACCAATTCTCAAATAAACCTTCAAAGTTCCAAACTTTAACTTTAAATAAAAGTAGTGCGAAAATATGAGAAATAGTAATATAAAATGTTAGTTTTCAAATCTTGGTTTTCATTGAAAATCATTAATAATATAAATGTCCTCCCTTATCTCTCCTTGTTGCGGCGTGCAACCTGCTCCCACCTGTCCTCCCTTATTGCTCCTCCCTAATATATCACCCTTATTACTCCTGTTGCGGCGTGCAACCCGATCCCACCTGTCCTCCCTTATCATTCCTTGTTGCGGCGTGCAACCCGCTCCCACCAGACATATTATATCAATTTATTCATAATTTTCACAATTCAGGCCAAGCCTTTCACAATATTTTTGTCTCAACAATTATAAATAATAAACTGCATTTTTTTCATAACTTCATCAATAACCTCTCAACCATGAAACCAACAGGAATATCAAAATATATATGCATTTGTTTCATAAAAACAATACCAAACCTCTCAACCATGTTTATATCACAAGGAAACCAGCTCAAACAACCAATACTCTTTCTAAATAGTCACAACAATATCTCACAACAAATCAACAAGGCCAAATAGTCATAGTAACAATAATGAACATATAACAATTAAGACAATGATCAAATAAGTGGGGAATGGGAAAGGGGATCAAGTTTAACAACCAATTTGGTGGTGCATAGATACTCGTCACCACACCTATACACCACACCCATGCATTTCACATAACAAACAAGTGGGGAGTCCTATTCCCTCAAGCCAAAGTTAGACCAAACACTTACCTCAATTCCGCACTCACTGCTCAATTATTGCTTTTCCTTTTGAATTCACCTCTAACTTGCTCGAATCTAATCAAAATTAACTTAATATCATTAACTAATGGTAAAGGAACTAACTTTATTGAAAAATATAATTTTTTCTAAGTTTTCTCAAAAAACGTTAAAATCCTACCCCGGGCCCGCTTGGTCTAAACTCGGGGTTCGGACCAAATTACGTTTACCCATTCACCCGCGAACCCAAATATGCTATTAGTTTTGAAATCCGACCTTAATTTGATATAAAAATTCAATTTTTACAAAATTCCCTAATTCTACCAAAAATCCTAGATTTTTACCATGAAAATTCATTGTTTTTGCTTTAAAAGTGATGCAAAATAGTAAGGAATTGAAAGAACAAGGTTTGGGATTGATTACCTATGAATTGGGGATGAAGATTGCTGAAGAAAACTCATTTTTAGGGTGGGAACTTCAAAAATTTGGAGAAGAAAAGGTTCTGCCCGTTTTTAACAGGTATTTATATTAGTTGGGCTAGGCAACTGCGCAATCGCGGATAAAGAGGTGTGATCGCACAGCGTAAGGGAAAATTGTGCAGTGCGTTCGCATGGGTAGGGGTGCGATCGCACAGGTTATTGGATTTCCCTCCCCCAGGCCAAAATTTTGCTCAGTGCGTTTGCACTGTATGGCCTGCGTTCGCATAGTAGGGTCCAGGCTGTATTTCGCGATCGCACCCTTAGTTGTGCGTTCGCACAGTGCTCCATTCAGGCCTCCAACTTTACTCTGTGCGATCGAACATGACAAAATACCTGGACACCAGTAAAATAAAACCAGCAGTTCTTTCAAGTGCAAAAACATCTCGTGGCCTACCTGAAACTCACCCGAGCCCTCGGGGCTCCAAACAAATCATGCACGCAAGTCTAAAAATATCATACGCACTTGATCGTGCGATACAATTATGAAAATAACATGTAAATCTATGAATTAAACCTCAAAACTCATCATTTTCAACTAGAACTCTTAAAGTTCATAATTTCTCAACCGGATGTCCGAATCACGTCAAACGAACTCCGTTTTTCACCAAATTTCACAGTTAGCCTTTTATTATCATAATGAATCTGTACAGGGCTCACAAACAAAAATACGGACCCGATACCAATGATTTTAAATATTATTTATTTTCTTTAATTCATAAACATTTCAGCAAAATAAGTTTTTCAAAAATTGATTTCTAAGGCTTGGGACCTCGGAATTCATTTCCGGGCATACACCCGAGTCCCATATTTTACTGCGGACCTCCCGGGATTGTCAGAACATGGATTCGTGTCTGTTTACTCAAAATGTTTACCAAAGTCAATTATTATCAAATTTAAATTCTAAAAATCATTATTTCTCATATTTTCACATAAAAGCTTTCCGGTTTCACGCCCGGAATGCGCATGCAAATCGAGGTATTTAATTTTAGCCTTTTTATGGCTATTAAGCATGGAACGGAGTCTAATTTTATAAAATAACCCCTTGGGTCATCACAGTACCGGAATCAGATCCTTTTATTTTCGTGGATGACCCCAAATTAGCCAATGCATTTGCTTTCACATTTTCTTCCCTTGGAATGTGGATGATTGACCATTCCCTAAATGATGTAAGAAATGCCTGAACCTTGTTCAAATATGGCTGCATGCATTCTTCCTTTGCGTCAAAAATCCCATACACTTGGTTTACTACCAGTTGGGAGTCGCATCTTATTTAGATGACCTCCGAGCCTAGTACCTGGGCTAGTTCAAGTCCTGCAACCAAAGCGTCATACTCATCTTCATTGTTACTTAACAGAACAGTTTTAATGGCCTACCTCAAGGTTTCGCCCGAGGGCGTGACCAAAACTACCCCAAGACCGGACCCTGTTACGTTAGAAGCTCCATCTGTAAATAAGGTCCATACTCCTGGTGCTATTTTCGACACCAGCAGTGCTTCCTTAGCAGCCAAGGGAATTAACCCGTGACTCAAATCGGCCACAAAGTCGGCCAAAACGTGCAACTTGATTGCAGTCCTGGGTCTGTACTTAATGTACATTCACTAATGTTGACTTCCCATTTAGCCAATGTACTGACAATTCAGGCTTGTGAAGGACATTCCTTAAGGGAAAGGTTTTCACAACGGATATCGAGTGGCATTGAAAATAAGGCCTAAGCTTTCGGGGGAAACTACGATAGCTAAGGCCAGCTTTTCGAGCTGCGTATAATGAGTCTCCGCTCCCGATAATATTTTATTAACGTAATAAATAGGAAATTGCATACCTTTTCCCCTCGAACCAAAGCGTAACCTACCGCGACTTCCGAGACCACTAGGTATATTAACAACTGCTCGCCTTCCCCGAGTTTTGATAGTAACGGGAGAAGGCAACGCTTCCTATAATTGATATTTGTTGAAGTCTTTTCCCTTGTTGCTGGAAATAGTCACCGCGTTCATCTACTTCGCCATTGGCTGGTCTCCTCTTATTTGCTTGATTCCCTCCGACGTTAAAAATTTCACCAACTGGTGATATGTTGAGGGTACAACCTTCATCTCTTGTATCCATGGCATTCTGAGGATTACATTGTAACCCATATCTCCATCCACCACTTCGAATAGAGTGGTGTTCATTACACCTTCGACGTGCGTGATCGGCAAAATCTCTCCTCGGGTTATCACGTTTGTCAACCTGAAGCCAACTAAGAGTTTTGCTGCCGGAATGATTATGCCGTAACTTCATTTTTTCCAGAACTCTCCATTGAATGATGTTGGCTGAACTTCCTGGATCAACTAGAACACGCTTAATTTTGAAATCTAGAACATTGAGAGATTACCAAAGCACCATTGTGTGGCTGAAAAAGTCTGTCAGCGTCCTCCTCTGTGAAGGTGATATCATCTTTCGCGACTTCCTAGAGTCTCTTGTTGTGATTCACTAATATCTTTATTTTCCTTGCTACTGAAAAGGTTACACCATTGACTTTGCTTCCCTTAAATATCATGTTGATAGTAATCTGAGGTAATCCTTCTGCTATCTTCGAAGGTTCTATAGTGTCCCGACTTTGGCCATAATTGTTTTTGGTTCGATCACTTAAAAACTCCCTAAGATGGACATTCTTTAAGAACATCACCACCTCTTTGCGAAGATGTCGACAGTCCCCCATTTTGTGGACGTGAGTTCTATGGTATTCACACCATAAATTGGGATCCTTTGGCTAGGATCTGATCGGATTGGTTTCACGAACCGCACTTCTTTGATATTTCTCATTATTGATACCAACTCTACAAGGATGATTTTGAAGTTGTTGTCCGATAACCTTGGATATGCGGAGTCTTGGGCCCTTGGCACCTCTTTCTCTTGCAACGACTTATTGTTCCGGCCATGATCGGCTCTTTTGTCGGGAGCGATGCAATCCGATGTCTGAAACCCTTTGTTGCTACACCCATGTGTCCTCTCATACGGTTGAAAATGACCTCTAGAGGACCGCCAATCCGCATCAAAGTCACTCTTAAACTTGTCTTTATTTTTGTCTCGACCCCGTCCCTTGGTTGATACTGAAGACCCAAGCTGATCATCTTCTATCCTTATTTTTGACTCATAATGGTTATGGATATCTGCCCATATGGTTACCTAGGCTCTCCTTCAGTTTTTGGGAGGCATCGGAACTTAGTGGATTTAGACCCTTTATGAATGCCTCCACTGCCTACTCATCTGGAACCACCGGTAGCACCATCCTTTCTTTCTAGAACTGAATCACCCATTCTCGCAGCCGCTCAGATTCACCCTGTGCAATTTTGAACATGTCTTCCTTTATGGACTGAACCTTCCTTTCTCCGGCATGGGCCTTAATTAATGAGTCTGCAAGCATTTCAAAAGAGAGTATCATGCCAAGCCTCCATCATGAGGGTTTCACCAAACTTCTGCAACAAAATCGACTCGATCTCCTGTTGAGCCAAATTGTTTCCTTTCACTTTCGTGGTGTAGGTTGTGATGTGCTCCTGCAAATCCGAAGTCCCATCGTATTTTGGTATATCTGGAACCTTGAACCTCTTCAGAATTAGTTATGGTGTTGCACTCGGCTTAAACGGCAATTATGTGTAAATCTTGACCTTTTAGCACTAATGGTGCGCCTAGAATTTGATCCATCCGAGCGTGAAACTCCTTCGCATTCTGATCCATCCATTCATTTATCTCTCTCATGAATCTCATGAGCATCATTTTGAAAGGATCACCCATGTTATTATTCCCAAATCCACTACCAATTCCTCCTGCTTCGTCGAAACTAACTTCACCCCTTGGGGTATTGTTATCGGTTGTCTGAGCCGTTTGATTTGCGGGAACTAGGATGAATCGAGCCCCTTCCGCTCGCGTTTTTTGAAGCATCTGTCAATACATGTTTAAATTTTGTCATCACCTGATCCTGTCTTGAGAGGTGATCTATGATTGTTCTCTACAGTTCCCTCAGGAATTTGACTATTTTACGCCATGTTCCTCTCCACATCATCAAGAGTTAGTTCCCGCACATGCCAAGGAGACTGACCTTCACGAGCTGGGGTCTCGTCCCGTTCATAGCGGGTTTCGCTGATTGAGTCATCGCACTGGGACAATTCTTCTCGTTCAACGCGTGCTTCAACGTTGTCTGTGTTGTTGATGTCATTGCTGCTATATCTAGTTTTTACTAAGGAAAGAACCAAAACTCGTTATTAATAAACGAATGGACCAAAGAGATTACGCATATCTCTAGGCCCTACGGTGGGTGCCAAACTGTTACTCGTAAACGGTAAAGTTAACTTTGTAACGTGGTTGATAGACAAGCGAATCGGTTTGATCCAAGAACGATAAAGATTCAGGACTAAAGTTAAGATTTAACGATTTAAATTAAAGACTATAACAAGTCTGGTTCCGAACTCATCTTTTCCGAGAGCAAAAGTGAAAATAAAGATAAAGAAAGGATGAAGCTGCTAAATTGAGAGCTAAAAAGTAAAGTATGAGAGTAAAATAGTAAAGTATAGCTTTTGTGTGCAGAATGTTTCATCCCCTACAATGGTTGTTAACCCTACTATTTATAGCTCTACCTAGGGAAACATGATCCTAGGATTAAGCTCCTCTTTAAATGAGAATAAAAGTGTCATTGATGAATATATAACGGCAAACCTTGAATGCAAATATTCTCTATAATGGATGTTCATTTAACGCTAGCAAATATTTCCTCATGGAATGTTGTCCGATGGCATACCTTTGGACTTCTTTCGCCGACTACGCTTCCTTCGAAATCCATCTGGTACTGGTCACACAGAGCGTGTTCGGTATTAATTATTTCCCAACTCATCCTTTGCCTATCTTCGGTTTCACATGTCATCTTACCATTCGACCATCTGTTATCAACAAATTTTACCCCATACACCTTTACCATAACCAAGATTGAAAATATTTTGGGGTAAAATGTGCAGAGGAAGCAAAGAAGAGACTTAAAAGGTGCAAGGTATGAACGAGTATTTGAAAGAGAAAACTGGGAATTAGAAGATGGAAAGAAGTATTCTTCCAGGAATCATCACAAAGATCATATGTAGGTTTCAGTTGACTAACATGCTTCGGATAAATTTCATTCCTGGTAACAGATATGCACAAAAGAGATACAATTATTTGATATAAAATAATGCTACAAATGACACTATATTAAAAATAAAAAATTGAATAAAACTCGGAAATTGAAAACATACTTTTTTCTGGACTTCCCTTCTTTGACCCACGGAGCATATACATTCAACAAAAAAATGTTAACACCATTTCCGATTTTGCTTTGAAAAGAATGGTTAACAATATAAATTTGCCTTATTTTTCTTTCATTGCAACAACACCACTACTAGATCTGAATCAAATACAGTAATGTACATAGATTGCATGACCTTTGCAGGACATCTCTTTCTTTTTGCATTTCCGACAAAATTTCATGAAGTAATTCAGGCTTGTAGATAATGGTCTGAGATTTGCGAACCTCTTTCTCAGATTGTTCCTTCATCTCCCCTGCCACCTCATCAACACTTGCAGTAACACCAACAATGACAATCTCAGATTCAGGAATCTATTTCTCAGATTCTTCCTTCATCTCCCATGTCGCCTCATCAACAATTGCAGTCTCACTAATAGCGCTAGCATGCGCTGTCGCGCCCCCTTTTTCAACTCCTTGCGGATTAGTCGGGGTCTTGACATTATTGTGACAACTTGTTTGCTTTTGGGAAAGGGGTATACAAGGATTCGAAGAGTCGCCACCTAACGAATTAAGGTGCGTTAGGGCACCTGTTTGGGTTCATTTACAAACAAGATTTAGACAACCAGAGAAAGGGTAAGGGCTTGAAATTACTCCAAGGGGAAGGTGTTAGGCACCCCTCACAATACACAACCGTGGTTCCCGGCAAAACAACTTTGTGAATCTAAGCACGTAGCAAGTAGGCAATTAATTGTTTAGACAAGTAAAGAGTTTTGAAAGATTTGCAGTCTAAGCACACATATGTTACAAACGTTGTAAAAATATTTAATGTCTAAGTAAGGTTTTTGAAAGAGTTATGATCTAAATATGCTTATAAAGGATAGGGGTAGTCCTAGGTTATTTTCCATATGGATCACATCAGTATAATACCCGGTAATCACTCCTCAAAAAGGGGCTACACGTGGTATTAGCGCACCGGTCATCATATACATATCTACCCTTCCCACCCCTTAGCGGTTATTAAAGTTGTTACTCGTCCTTTCCTAATGGCCCTGGAGGAGTTTAGGACCTCTACCTATAAGGCAGTTCTAGGCAGACCCTCAGTTTCAAAGGAAAATACTAAGGCGACAAACAAAACACATAGGACTTTAGTAAATAGGAACAGAGAAGAGCAGATAAGAGGCTCAAATTTACCTCCACAAGTAATGCAAATAGACAGCACGACTCAAACACATGTAAGGGCAGTATTGTTAATTAGAACCATAAGACATGGTGTCTAGGTGAATTCAGAACATGAGCAGATATGCAGACTTGCTTTATAACTAAGAAACGGGCCGCCTACTGATTTTAAGACCTGTTAGGTAGTATACACAAAGAAGCAGATTTCCAGTTTTTAACAATTATATCACCTAAGGCTTGCCTAGGTATGGGACATCGTATAATAATTACCAGAATTATTAGAGAGACTGTTGTAAATTATTCCTAAACATATTGTTCTAGATGTTGCAAAGCACGTAATTATTGCCAGTTGTTTTAGAGAAAACTGAGTGAGGTTGTTTTATACCTTTTTATGCATCAGTAGTTAGACTAGGTGTAGTTGAGCGAATAAAATACTATAACATGATATGTGATGCACAGGTAGAGATGCAGCATGATGCATATGCTGAATTCCTAAGCAGGATTTCTAAATGCACAACAATTACAACATTAGATATGGTTTTAGAAGATGCAAGAGTGACAGTTTATTAGTGGTTTATCCTAGAACAGGAGTACTAAGTGTGCATGGCAGCATGAAGCATGAAGCATGATTGCAGAAGATGCCAATTATTAGCATTATTTACCTTAACACAGGATTTTTTTCTAAGTGATATGCTGAAACAATAGACATGAAACCTAGGAAGCATGATTTCTAATGCATGAGTTGCACATGTTGGTCCTAAACACGAGTTCTATTGCGCAAGTAGGAATATAAGCCTAAGGACATGATTTCTACCCTTTAATATCTATAACATGCGTAGCTACCCCTTTCCCTTTTAATTATCCATCCCCAATAGTTGTTTACAAATAATTATTACAGGCCATTTGCACGAATTACATAAATGAATAGAAAAATAAGAAGTTATACTATAGGGAGCCTACCAATAGGCTCAAAGTCTCCAGAATCCTCAATGCCAGCAAGTTTCACAACCTTTCATATAATCTGGGTGTGTCATAGTTTCCTAGGGACCTCAAGGGATCCCGGGCAGTGCTCACACCTAGATTTCCATAACCATAATGAGTAAGTGCAGTGTGGAAAGGCCAACTCTAATGCATCAGAGTTTAGAGAGATCTCATAGGGATCCCTAAGCAATCACACATTAGAGGGGCAGAACCTAAGTTTCTAAGAGTATAGTGAGAGTGCTTGACATTGTTTTGGAAGGGGAGAATCTAGACCGTTGATCAATTTTGATCAACTGTCGAGATTAATTCTGAGCTGGGCCGGGTAGTGTATGAATTGGGCTTGGGTCTGTTGGGTAATTTTAATTGGGTTAGGGGCTAGGTTAATTTTAGGCTAAAGTTGAGATAGGGGTGGCTAATTATTAAATACCCAATTGAATTAACTAAAAATAATTTATAAAATAGCTGATAATTATAAAAATGAAATTCATGATGAGAAAATAAATTAAAATGTAATTAGTATTTGAAATATAAAATGATTGATTATTGGATAAAAATGGTATAAAACATATGATTGGGCTATAATTGCAAAGGTATTGCAATTATAGCCAAAGAGTGCCAATTTGGCTAATTATGAAATAATTTGGTCTTAATAGGACCAAGAATAATACATTAAATCAAGAAATATTTTTGAAATCATTTATAATATAATTTTGTAATTATTTATTGGAAATAAAAATGCTGGATAAATTAAAATAAATTAATAAAAATATAGAAAAATTATGGAAAAATATTGATTGCTATTAATGCATGATTTTGAAGGTATATATGCAATTTAAAAATATTCTGAGGAAAAATTGGGTATCAACAGCTGCCCCTCTTTACCCGGAAAGGATGAAAAAGTTTGTCGGGTAAAGATATGATGGCCAATTTGACCGAGCGAAACGGTTTGAGAGATTTAGGCCGCGCCCTGACTTCTGAGTTGCCTACATATCCCTGATTTTACAAGAATCGGGCCATATGTAGTTCCGGAGTCATCGGCGAAGTATACCAGTGAAGTCATTACAATAACGGACACAATATCTAGGGCTGGATGTGTAGTCGGTTTACGGGAATGGTTGGGAGAACTGGAGTGGGACCGCTCCTGCTAGGATAGTCATCGCTTTCGGGTTACTTGCAAAAGTAAAATAATACAACTGCATATTGTGCGAAAATTTAAACATGATGCAAGTTCCCATCGAACTATGAGCATTGTCTTCGGACGGTTGAGGATGACGTCCTGAGACCATGATGTCTTGGTCCATGAATTGTTTGATGAAGGATTCACAGGCCATGAAATGATGTTCTCAGGCCATGAAGATGGTGCCTCCGAACGATGACGCCTTTGAATAATGATATGCAAGAATGAGAGAGATCCTCAGGCCATGACATGGTGTTCTCAGGCCATGAAAATGGTGCCTCCAAACGATGATGCCTTTGGAAAGGTTGGAGATATTTCAGCCCATGAAATGCAGTAATATGATGCGGACAAGACATAGCTTAGTCTTGCGAGTTGAAGGGCAGAGATTAGCCCGAAAGAAAGGTGAAGTAGATAGTGCTTGAGAGACAGCGCTTAGTCTCGATGAAAAAGTAAATTGGAGGCAGAGCTTAGCCTCATGCAGGTAGGAAGGCAGAAAGGTAGCCTTATGCAAATGGAAGGCATAAAGGTAGCTTTATGCAAGTGGAGGTAGAGCTTAACCTCGTGCAGATGGAGACAGAGCTTAGTCTCATGCAAACGGAAGGCAGAAAGGTAGCCTTATGCAAATGGAAGTCAGAAAGGTAGCCTTATGCAAATGGAAGTCAGAAAGGTAGCCTTATGCAAGTGGAGGTAGAGCTTAACCTAGTGCAGATGGAGACAGAGCTTAGTCTCATGCAAACGGAAGGCAGAAAGGTAGCCTTATGCAGTGGAAGGCAGAAAGGTAGTCTTATGAAGAGGAAGGCAGAAAGTTAGCCTTATGTAAGATGGAGACAAAGCTTAGTCTCATGCAAATGGAAGGCAAAAAGGTAGCCTTATACAGTGGAAGGCAGAAAAGTAGCCTTAGAAGCTGCTAAGGTCAGACCCGCCTTAGAAGAGGAGCAGATGAACAAGTTCTTTGTCTAGGCCCAGGACCCACAGTACTATGAACGACTGATGATGATTTAGAACCACAAGTTCTCCGACATTATCAAATTAGGCGAGTGGGTTGAAGAAGGTATTAAGAGCGGTATGGTCATGAATTTTGAAGCCTTGCAAGCTACAAACAAGGCTTTATAGTCTGGTGGTGTGTCCAAGAAAAGGGACGTGGGAGCCATGATGCTTTCACAGAGAACCAAGTCCCCACTCAAATACAAAATATACCCAACACCACCACTCACATACCAACCAACCCCGAATTACGAAGCACCCTCACCCACATACCAAGCTCCACCACCAACTTATCAATCACCTCCACCACCGACATATCAACCTACCTCACCCAGATACTCCCACCCGCTCCTTTCTACCACACTTATAATTCCCAGCCATCCCATTACCAATCACCCCCTACACGCAAAAGCTTCCCTAGACCTCGTCCTAATTTTGATCGCAGACCTCCAAAACAGTACACCGCCATCGCTGAACCCATCGACCAGCTGTATGAGAAGCTCAAAGTTGTTGGTTATGTCACACTTATCATTGTTGTCACCCCTGAGAACCCTTCTCAGTGGGTTAACCCAAACAAGTCTTGTGCATACCACTCCGGCATGAAGGGGCACACCATCGATGAATGCCGCTCTTTGAAAGACAAGATGCAGTCCATGATTGATAACAAGATCATTGTGGCAAAAGATTCCGCTCTGAACGTCTGCAACAATCCTTTGCCATACCATAAGGGTGGAGGTATCCACATGATCGAAATAGAAGATGATTGGGACCCCGAGGGATCAATCGGGTTGATCGCATAAGGCGATGATCCAAAGAAACCAGCAGTCACTCTCAACTCGATCATAGTCTAGATTCAACCGTCTGAGGATGCTGAGGTAAATATGTCCATACCTCTCGAGTTTGAAGTGGCTTCACCCGCAAAGACACCGGTACCCATTGAAGTTAAGTTCGTGTCTTCGGCAAATGCACTTGCACCATTTGAGGTTGCAACCTTGCCACCCCAGGCACATATTCCATTTGAAGTAAGGATAGTCGCACCAATCCTAGTGGCGATGTCGACCACGCCACCCTTCTATACAAATGCTATACCGTGGGACTATACAGCCGAAGTGAGAAATAAAGGCAAGGTCAATACTGAAGAAGTTGTCGCAACACAAGGTATGACAAGAACTGGTAGAGTCTATACCCCTGAACATCTGGCTGAATCCAACAGGCAGGCTTCCAATAGGCCTTCCCTTATTGAGACAGGTCCAGACCACCTTTGGAGTAAGGTACAGGCCAAAGAGTATTCGTTCATCGACCAGTTGAACAAGACCTCGGCACAAATATCCATCCTCTCTTTGCTACAGAATTCCGAGACGCACAGGAGTGCTTTGTTGAAGGTGTTGAACGAAGCGTATGTACCGAACAACATCAATAGTGGAGAAATGGCCAATATGGTGGGCCAAGTGTTGGAAAGCCACAAGATCACTTTCAATGAGGACGAGCTGCCTCCTGAACAGTTGGGCCATAACAAAGCACTGCACATCACTGTGCAATGCGAAGATTATTTCATCACCAGAGTCCTGATCAATGGAGGATCCAGTCTTAACATCTGTCCATTGATAACGCTCAAGAAATTGGGTAAAGGGATGCATGAGATAAAGGATGGAGCAATTAATGTGAAAGCTATCGATGGATCTCAAAGGTCCACCATTGGTGAGATAATCCTATGCCTGCAAATGGGACAAACTTGGTTCGAGGTTGACTTCCAAGTGATAGATGTGTCAGCATCCTACAACCTGTTACTAGGACAACCCTGGATCTATGTCGCCGGGGTCGTAACATCAACATTGCATCAGGCAGTGAAGTTAGAGTGGAACCACCAAGGGGGGATTATTCATAGAGATGGTAGCAACCCTATTTACAGTCGCCAGACTATTCCGGTGATTGAAGGAAGAAGCAAGCTGGGTGGAGAAACTTACCACCACATTGAGCGGGTCAATGTTATCGACAAAGACAAATGGTAGGATAGCAAAGTAGAGAGTATACTAAGCTGGAGTGGGTACGAGCCTGGAAAAGGGCTGGGCAAGAACCTCAAAAGGATCTCCAAACCCATAAAGCTCAAGAAACATGGTACTACCTTCGGTTTGGGATATGAATACACCTAGGAAGAATTCAATAATTGGTCGCCACCTTGGTGCGGTCCTTACTACTCTTTGGAGCAGCTAATACCACATCTGCAGGAGACCTTTCAGCAAGCTGGCATTATTTATGGGACAGACGAAGAGGAAGCACTCGCCACATTGAGGAACTTATTCCTAGAGGATGATGACATGGTCTGATGTGTTATTTTCGAGGAGAAGGGGGAGGAAGGCCCTTCCATACAGGTTGTGAGTAGAGGATCATATCTCAAGAATTGGACCATCAAGACAACCAAAGCCTGATGAGCCTCGGGGTAGAAAGGCTAAAACAAGCAGTATCCATTATTTTTCTTCACAAAATGATTTCCTTTTTCGCATTTTAATTCCTGCAACAAGATCTTCAAATGTTCAAAACAATTATTCAATTTATCAAAAGCATTTTCAATTTTTCTTATGAATCAATATTTATTGCTATCATTTTTCTCTCATTATGTAACGACCCGACCGGTCGTTTTGCGTTATCGGACCCTGTTTCCCTAAATGAGATTTATTTTGAATTTATAAGGATTATGCTATTTCAAATTAGTGATAAGTAAATTCGTGAAGGTGATAGGGGAAGCAAGTTAAAGAAAATGAGTTACGTTGAAAATGGCCAATTTGGGATAAGTACGGTTCGAATGATACAATCTGATAATTTTGGACTAGTACCATACAAGGTACCATATGGCCGTGATAATATGATATATAAAGTATATTAAAAATGAGTAGTATTTATAGGTAATTTGAGATAATTTTTAAAATTATACGAGTAATTGATTAATTATCGGGTAGCAAGATATTACCTAATTAATTAATTAACTATATGATAAGGTAAAAATCCCACCCCATCCCACATGTCAGCAAGACACCAACCAAAGAAATGACTCTTAGTCATTCTTGATAGGTGGCAACGTGACTTAGGAGCAGCTACTACGTACATTTCCATTTGGAAATACTAATAAAGTAATGCATAAATTATTTTACAATGTTAATGACATCAACTTCAACATGGTCTTCTCCTTTCTAAAAGTGGCCTATGAATTTTAAATTAATATATTAGGTCTGACGGTGTTACCTTGAAATTTGATATGGAGAGAGGATCTTTGCCGAACAAATATTATGGTCATTTTTGACAAAGCAAGGAAGGTTTAACTCCTAAGTTGTACTGGTCACTAGAATGCCTAAAGTTGTAGCTTGATTATCTCTGGATCACTAATTCCATATTGTGATATAATCACAAGGATGCGGTAATTCTCTCTTCATTTTGATTACACCGGTTATCGCTGGCCTCTTTGGACTTTGGAACTCGTTCATGTCACGGAGAGTATGTAGTGATTGGAAGAAGTGTTAAGAAAAATTGGGGCTGGTCTGGTAGTATTAAACAGAGCTTATATAAGTAAAGAGATGGAATGTTGTAATTAATTGCAATTGCTCTGTGCCAAAGGCAATGGATGAAACGGTGCAACTTTTTCCAAGAATATTATACAGATTTTTCCTACTCTAGTTACGAGTCCTCAGGTGTAGAATTCAGAGTTGCGGGCGCATTCTTGGTCCAAGAAGTAGATTCGACACGAGGTTTCTAACCTTGTAAGAGGGAATTGTCCCCATAGGTGTTCTATGTGTTGTGAGTAATTGTTTGTGGGGGCTACGTACGTACCAAGTGACGAGAGTCCGTACGTGGCGGCTATGATTGTCATGTTCGGGTAGTTAGGCCCCACATCATGCTCTGTTTTCTACTCGTAATGAATTATATGTTATGAAACCTTGTTATATGAAATTTCATTTCTCTGAAGTTTATGGAAATTTAATATAATATGAAAGGAATTGTTTTACGGAAAAATAATAAGAAAGGAATTGTTCTACTGAAAATAATATGAAAGGAATGGTTTTACGGGAAGTAATAGTGAAAGAAATTATTTCGGGAAGGTAATATGAAAAGAAATGAATATTGTGTGTGTATGTGACCGCTTCGCAATTTACTTTCCGCGAGCGATGTGTGATTTCCCCAACTCTTATGGGATCGGGTCGTACGCCACGGCGGATTTAAAGATACTCTTATGGGATTGGGCCGTACACCACGGCGGATTTAAAGATACTCTTATGGGATCGGGCCGTACGCCACGGCGGATTTAAACATACTCCTATGGGATCGGGTCGTACGCCAAGGTGGATTGAAAGGTAATTGTATATAATCGATTCAGCACACGAGTCGCAGGTATAATGCACGATCGTGGGTCAACTTATCATTATCGAGTCAGCACACGAGCCGCAGGTACGATGCGCGATCGTGGGTCAATTTATTATATCGAGTCAGCACGCGAGTCGCAGGTATGATTCGCGATCGTGGGTTAGCTTATGACCACCCTTATGACTCCGGCCGGTTGTCTTGTCCTGGTATGTGTATGATCACTTGAGTTGTGATTCACTTGTAACGGGATTGTCAGGTATTGGTTATGAGAGGATTTTGGTACTTTGCTGTTCATTTTTCTAATATTTACCTGGGTTACATTACTTGCTATGTACTTGTTGTTTACTGATTCACATGCCTATTGCTTTTGCCATATCTCGTTATATATTATATTGCTGGACCTTAGCGAGTATCTAGTCGACCTCTCATCACTACTCCTTCGAGTTTAGACGGGATACTCACTGGGTACATATTTATTATGTACTCATGCTGCACTTCTTCTTTTGTACTTGACTGTACAGTTCCGGAGGCTGGTACATCGGACTATCAGGCCGATGCTAGATACTGACTTGTGTGTGATTAGACTTCACGGTGAGCTACTGTTCCTGGCGATCCCTAGCAGCACCCTGAAGTTTCTTTTTGTCATTTTCCCGTCTATTTCATTCAGACTATGGACTTGTATATATATTATCCTTGTATAGTCAGATAGTTGCCCGTGACACTAGTTCCTGGCACACACGTAGCGTATATTTTGAGTTGTGGGAGGTATATTTATACATATGCTTACTTTTTGGCCATGTTTTGTTATAATTTTATTTCATATCACAGGTTATCATCATGCTAATAATTGTTTAAAACTGGTAAACGTTGGAAAAATTGATCAAATAGGAAGGATAACACTTAGTATCATCCATGTTGGCTTGCCTAACCCGTCGTTGGGCGCCATCACGACCTGAATTAGGATTTGGGTCGTGACACATTACTTTACCTATACAACATTACTATTACTTGTCTTGATGAACTGATGATTGTGACATGCAATGAGACAACGCAGCAAACGGATATTGATTCAGAAGAAGATGACATACCTAACGAGATTGTCAAAGAAGTTTAGAACTTTGAGAACATACCTAAGTCCAACCTGGACGAGACCGAAGTTATCAACCTGGGAGATTCAGAAAACGTCAAGGAGGCTCGCATCAGCATTCATTTGTCACCATCAGAAAAGAAAGAGTACGCAGAGTTTCTAAAAGAATATGAGGACATATTCGCCTGGTCGTATGATGACATGACTGGTCTAAGTACGTCTATTGTGGCTCACAAATTGCCATCCAATCCAATGTGTCCACCAGTAAAGCAATAGCTCAGAAAGTTCAAACCCGACATGAGTTTGAAAATCAAGGAAGAAGTTACCAAACAGATCAATGCCAAAGTTCTCAGGGTAGTTGAGTACCCGACATGGTTAGCCAACATTGTGCAAGTACCAAAGAAGGATGGGAAGGTCAGAGTCTGTGTCGACTGCCGGGATCTCAACTGGGACAGTCCAAAAGACGACTTCCCCTTACCAAATATATACATCCTGATTGACAATTGTGCCAAGCATGAACTACAATCATTCGTGGATTGCTTCGTTGGTTATCATCAGGTCTGGATGGATGAGGAAGATGCTAAGAAACAGCTTTCATTACGCCGTGGGGAGTATACAGTTACAAGATTATGCCATTCGTCCTGAAGAATGCAGGGGCCACCTACTTGAGGGCTATGACCACTATCTTCCACGATATGATTCACAAAGAGATCGAGGTATACGTGGATGATGTTATTATCAAATACAAGAAAGCCATTGATCATATAGAAGACTCGAGGAAGTTCTTCAAAAGGTTGCGGAAATACAATCTGAAGCTGAACCCCGCGAAGTGTGCATTCGGGGTTCCTGCCGAGAAGTTTCTTGGATTTATTGTGAGCCGCCGAGGAATAGAATTGGACTCGTCAAAGGTCAAAGCCATTCAAGAACTACTGCCGGCAAGAAACAAGAAAGACGTGATGAGTTTCTTGGGGAGGCTTAACTACATTAGCCGATTCATAGCACAGTCTACAGTTATCTGTGAGCCGATCTTCAAGATGCTGAAGAAGGATGCCGCAAATAAGTGGACCGATGATTGTCAAAAGGCTTTCGACAGAATTAAGGAGTATTTGTCAACACCACCAGTCCTAGTACCACCTGAGCCAGGTAGACCTCTGTTACTCTACCTTGCAGTTAGATGGAGCCTTCGGTTGTGCTCTGGGGAAACATGATGAAACAGGAAGGAAGGAGCAAGCTATTTATTATCTCAGCAAGAAGTTCACTCCATACGAGGGCCGAACGCACCTGTTGTGCTTTGACTTGCGTCGCTCAAAATCTAAGGCACTATTTCTGTGCCTACACAACATATCTCATATCAAGGATGGATCCATTAAAGTACATCTTTCAGAAGCCCATGCCCACGGGCAACCTAGCCAAGTGGCAAATCTTGCTGAGTAAGTTCGACATTATCTATGTGACTCAAAAAGTGGTCAAGGGACAGGCACTGGCAGACCATCTCGCTGAGAACCCTGTGGACGGAGAATACGAACCCCTAAAAACATATTTCCCGATGAGCAGGTATCATTCATAGGTGAAGACATTACAGAATCCTATGACGGTTGGAGGATGTTCTTCGACGGAGCAGCAAACTTCAAAGGAGTTGGCATTGGAGCAGTCTTAATATTAGAAACCGGCCAGCATTATCTGGTATCTACCAAGCTCAAGTTCCCCTACACCAACAATATGGCAGAGTATGAAGCCTGTATCTTAGAGCTCAACATGGCCATTGACATGAACGTCCAGGAGCTGTTAGTGATTGGTGACTCAGATTTGCTGGTACATCAGGTATAAGGAGAATGGGCAACCAAGAATTCTAAGATACTGTCGTATCTGCACCACGTGCAGGAATTAAGGAAGAGGTTCACGAAGACAGAATTTCAGCATGTTCCCAGAATTCAAAATGAGTTTGCCGATGCATTGGCTACTTTGTCCTCAATGATCCAGCACCCGGACAAGAACTTCATTGATCCTATTCCAGTAAAAATCCATAATCAGCCGGCTTTATGTGCCCATGTTGAAGAGGAAGCGAACGAAAATCCTTGGTTTCATGATATCAAGGAGTATTTGGCAAAAGGAGATTACCCAGAGCTTGCGAATCCCACTCAGAAACGCACACTTCGAAGATTATCCAACAATTTCTTTCATAGCGGAGGAATCTTGTATAGGAGGACTCCCGATTTGGGATTATTAAGGTGTGTCGACGCAAAAGAAGCATCAAAACTACTAGAGAAAATTCATGATGGGACCTGCGGTCCACATATGAACGGTTTTGTTCTGGCAAAGAAGATACTCCGAGCTGGTTACTTTTGGATGACCATGGAAACGGACTGCATCTAGTATGTTCGGAAATGCCACCACTGTCAGATACATGCAGATATGATAAAGGTACCCCCAAACGAGCTTAATGCGACAAGCTCACCCTGGTCGTTTTCCACATGGGGCATGGATGTTATTGGACAAATCGAGCCTGCCACCTCCAACGGGCACAGGTTCATTCTGGTAGCCATTGATTACTTCACTAAATGGGTCGAAGCAGCCTCCTACAAGCAGTTACTAAGAAAGTCGTGGCCGACTTTGTCTGCGACGGTATTGTTTGTCGGTTCGGGATTCCAAAGTCCATCATCACCGACAATGGTTCCAATCTCAACATCGACTTGATGAAATCCATGTGTGAAACTTTCAGAATCAGGCACAAGAACTCCACAGCCTATAGACCTCAGATGAATGGAGCAGTAGAAGCCGCCAATAAGAATATCAAGAAGATATTAAGAAAGATGATAGAAAAGCACAAACCGTGGCATGAAAAGTTATCATTTTCTCTATTGGGATATCGCACCACAGTCCGCACATCAACCGGGGCAACGCCTTATATGCTGGTTTATGGTACAGAAGTCGTCATCCCCGCCGAAGTGAAGTTCCATCCTTAAGAATTATACAAGAAGCTGAGCTCAGTGATGCAGAATGGGTAAAGAGTCGTTATGAACAACTAGCCCTCATGGACGGAAAAAGAATAAATGCAGTCTCTCATGGTCAACTCTATCAGAATAGAATGACCAGAGCCTTCAATAAGAAAATCAAGCCGAGACAAGTCACACCAGGGCAGCTGGTACTAAAGAAGATCTTTCCACATCAAGACGAAGCCAAAGGGAAGTTCTCTCCCAACTGGAAAGAGCACTTATACTTGCAGAAATGACGGAGAAGTCTGGCCAAGACCAATCAATTAAGATGCAGTCAAGCGCTACTATGTGTAATCGTTATGCTTTCATCAATGTTGTAAATTGAACTACGCTTAACCTAATTCCCGTTTAAGAGGGGATACGTAGGCAGCCCTATGGGTTCGGTCACAATTCAATAAAAATTTCATTTTCCCCCAAAAATGGAAACTGGGGCAGAATTTTGAAGAGGACCCTCAAAATTCTGAAGAAATTTCAGCCGATCACTGCACGAGCAACAGTCAGAAGCATTCACCCACCCAAAATGGGGAAAATTTTGAGGAGGACCCTCAAAATTCCATAGCAGGAGAGGTTGTAATGTCTCGAACCGTGTCACGGTCATCGGTTCATCTAAAACTATTTTAGATTACATGTTTATGTTATACCTTTACAAAATCATGCTTACTTATTCTTTAAACCGCTTGTTTAGCAAACGCTACCCCAATGATACAGACAGTATCATCAGATCAAGCCGAACGAGTCAAGAAAAGTCAGCGGGGATACGAACTAACCTTTCCCCCTTTTACAAAGCTCACGATTTTTCTTTGGATGCAGGCACAAAGATTGCAAAAGCCCCAAAACATACTATCTGCCCGAAGGAATGGTATTGTTCAGAGACACGATTCTCGAACTCGTCGCACATGCCGACATCTATTACCAACACAAACGATGCTTCACAATCACAATGCTCACAATAATCACAACACTGCAATCTACTATCAGCTAAGAACTACTATTGTCATTTATTTAATTCTTGCATAAGGCTACCATTCTGCCTTCCGAGACTAAGCACTGTATCCATCTGCATTCTTGCATAAGGCTACCATTCTGCCTTCCGAGGTTAAGCTCTACCTCCACATGCATTCGCATCTTTGCATAAGGCTACTATTCTGCCTTCTGAGGTTAAGCTCTACCTCCACCTGCATTCGCATCTTTGCATAAGGCTACTATTCTACCTTCCGAGACTAAGCACTGTCTCCATCTGCATTCTTTGCATAAGGCTACTATTCTGCCTTCCGAGACTAAGCACTGTATCCATCTGCATTCTTGCATAAGGCTACCTTTTGTGCCTTCCGAGACTAAGCATTGTCTCCATCTGCATTCTTGCATAAGGCTACATTTCTGCCTTCCGAGACTAAGCTCTGTATCCTGTATAAGGCTATCTTTCTGCCTTCCGAGGTTAAGCTCTACCTCCCTCTACATAAGGCTATTTTTCTGCCTTCCGAGGTTAAGCTCTACCTCCCTCTACAAGGCTACTTTTGTGCCTTTCGTGGCTAAGCTCTGCCTCCAATTTACTTTTTCATCGAGACTAAGCGATGTCTCAAGCATTATTTACTTCAATTTTCTTTCGGGCTAAGCTTTGCCCCTTTAATTCGCAATACTAAGCTCTATCTTGTCAGCATCACATTATTGCATCTCCATGGGCTGATATATCGCCAACCTATCCAAAGGCGTCATCGTTCGGAGGCACCATCTTCATAGCCCGAGAGCACCATGCCATGGCCTGAGGATCCATTTCAATCCTGCATATCATTATTCAAAGGCGTCATGGTTCGGAGGCACCATCCTCATGGACCTAGAACATCATTTCATGGCCTTCGAATCCCGCATCAAGCAACTAATGGCCCATGACGTCATGGTCTGAGGACGTCATCCTTAACTGTCTGAAGACATCACTCATGGTCCGAAGGGAACTTGCATCATGTTTAAATTATGCACAATATATGCTTGTATTGTTTATTTGCAGTTAATCCGGCGAGCAACGACCGTCCCAGCAAGAGCAATCCCACTCCGATTCTCCTAACTACCCCGTAAGCCGCTTATTCAATCAGTTCTGTATGTTACGTTTGCTCTTGTAAAAACTCCATCGGTATACTTCGCCGATGGCTCCTAAACTACATACGGACTGATTCCTGTAAAACCAGGGATATGTAGGCAGCTCAGAAACAAGGGCGCGGCCTAAATCTTTTCAAACCATTTCACTCGGTCAAAATTAGCTATCATATCTTTACCCGACAACTCTTTCATCCTTCCCGGGTAAAGAGGGACAGTTGTTGATACCCAATTTTTTCCTCAAATTATCTTTAATTTTCATATATACCTTCAAAATCAGTTTTTATAACAATTGGCATTTTTCTATAAGTTTCCCACATTTTTTATTAATTTATTCTAATTTATCCAACATTTTTATCTCCAATAATTGATCATAAATGTCATTAAAAATGATTTCAAAATATTTCTTGGTTTAATATATCATTTTGGGTCCTATTAAGATTTAATTATTTTACAAACTAGCCAAATTGGCGTTATTTGGCTATAATTGCAATAACTTTGGAATTATAGCCTGATTACATATTTTATGTTATCTTTTACTCACTAATTAGTCGTTTGTATTTTTAATACTGATTAATCATTTTAAATTAGTCTATATAGCATTAGTCTCATCTGATATAATTATTAGCTATTTTTAATTAATTATTTATCTATTTAATTGAGTATTTAACAATTAGCCCCTTTTTCATTTAAATCCTAGCCTAAATTAATCTAACCCCAACCCAATTAACTAGCCCAAATACCCCAGGGCCAGTCCACTATCTTACCCGACCCAATTCCCATTTAATCTGGACCGTTGATCATTTCTGATCAACGGACCAGATTCCTTCTTACCTAAATTAGACCTAGAGACTACTCCCCCGTCTCTCATTTCACTCTTCTCACACCCTCTCTCTATCTCTCTGGTTCTCTCTAGAGACTTCTCGTCTCTTCGTCTCCGATGAGGTCTGTTCATCTCCTCTGGCCACCTCCTCGCTGGAAACCAAGAAGGTCTCACCTCCTACCGTCCTTATGTCTCCATCCTTTATCCTTGTGTCACCGTTCAAGGATCTCAAGTGAACCAGAGGCGGTTCAACTCATCTCTTCGGTCTCATGCCATTTTTTCGTCCATCTATGGTTGGTCGAGTAAGATCTACCCTTTCCGGTCAAAGACCGGTAATATCTTTGAGTTTTCTTCTTCTTGTTTGAGTTCTTCTAGAAACCCTAACTTCGAACCTTCTGATATTTCTAGGTCTGTGACGGATCTATGTGTATTTCAAGGTTTTTTTTACATGTTTTCTTCAAGAAATCTCCTTGTTTTCAAACGATTTCTTCACTATTTAAAACTAGGGTTTTCTTAAAAACGATTCTTCTTCTGATTTTAAGTGTTTTCTACTATATTTGAACGATTCTCTTATGCTTTTCTTTCTACTTGACTTATTATGCTAGAAGCCCTAATTTTTAGGTTGTCTCTGACAATAGATTCAATTAGTCCGTATTTGCATATGTTCCTCATGAATGTCCGGTGCTTTCATGCGTGCTCTATGTATACTTGTGCTCCTTGCTCTAATATGTTGTTAGGGTTCTGATTCTCTACTGTTCCTCTAACTATTTGCTTAGGGTCTCCTTCATTTTGTTCAATATGTGTTATTTATCATCTAATAAGTCTGATTAGTTGTTTATTGACTGTTTACATAAGATTCTTTACTGATTTTATGTATTTCCCTCCGAATTGTGATATTTTCCCTGGAATATGTGACTTTGTGTATTCTCCTTGTAATTCTGTACTGATTCTTCGAATCGTTTCCTTATTTGTGAGATGCTTTCCTTAATTAGAATTAATTCCCTGTGATTTTAATCCCATCTATGATTCTTGCGACTGATTTCTTAAAATTTAATTGTATCTTACCTTATTTGTGTGCTTCAATATGCTGTCAAATAATCAGTACATATTTTCCTTAGGTGAAAATTATGTATTTGGCCTTTATCACATGCTACATGCTTTACTACTATTATTATAGTAACAACTAGTTTATGATTGATTTTTTTCCTTATGTCACGCCAAGTATGACCGTTTGAACTACGACTCCCTAATTAAAGGGAGTCCAGGTCTGTGATTGATTCTAGTTGAATATTATTTCCATTTTTATGACTAATCAGTACTTGTTACCTTATTTCCTACTCGTTTTGAAAAGCTATAAAGGCCTTACTCTTTCTTTAGCATAGGACACGATTCAAGCTTTCCCTCTTACACACAAATATACTCTGTTCTGAACGTTTCTTTCATACACACACTCTCTTGCTTCTCCTGCTGTTTACTTGCTACTCAGTCGGCTAAAAGCCAAGACTAAGTAACTCTACTATTCTACTTGCTCTGTTGTGCCACTGTTCTATTTGCACTACTGCTCTACTGGTCTATATTGTTCTATATATTGCTGCTCTCCTTCTCTGCACACTACTGCTCCCTTACTCTGCATTTACTTCATCATCTAACTGGTATGTTCCCATTTTAGTTTTAAGGCTTCCAAAACAACATGCTTCAGTATGTGTTACAGTTCCTTTTTCTCCTATTATGTGTCTACTTATGGTTTTATTGCTTACCCTGCAATTAGCATGCCTATTTATTAAACTATCTATATGGTCACTCTCTAGTTCAGCATGTTTACTACTTTCTACATGTTCCATTAAACTTCTGCCTTATCCCCTGACCCCATCACATTATAAACATGTAGTTCTGGACCTTTCCCTGAACGTAGCATGTACTCTAACACCCTCCCAACTTGATGCTATTTGGGGGTCCTGACATGAATCTTTGTGAAGGACTATGCTATGACAGCTAAATCTTGTAATTCTTTTCTGAGGTCTACTTATATGCAAGCCTACTGTTACTGTGTGACCTACTTGTCCCTGATACCTTTTCCCTGCTTGTGTTTGTTCCCTGAACCATGCCTGCTATTCTGATTTAGAGTTTGTTAAATTGTCATGCTACTTTTCTTTCAAACTGGCTGTTCACTAAAGCAAACTATTATATTACTATCCAAAACCAGTTTCAAACTATTTTTCACAAACTCAACTCTTTTAAATTGTATCAAGCACTCTCACAAACTCTTAGAAGTTTAGGTTCTGCCCCCTTCGTGTGAGCACTGCTTTGGGGACTTTTGAGTACCCTCTGAACTCTGACACACAAGGCTGGTATTCCCACACTACACTTACTCAAAGTTTTGGTAATGAGTCTGGGTGTGAGCACTGTCCGGGATCCCTTGAGATCCTTAGGGAACTTTGACACACTTAGATCATATGAAAGGTTGTGAACTAATGGCATTAAGGATCTGGAAAACCTAGGCCTATTATGGAAGGCTCCCTATAGTTAACCTCTTGTTTTCTATTTTTTTTTTATGTAATTCATATTCAGAGGCTTGTAATATTTATTTGTAAAAACGATTTCTGGGTTGGATAGTGAAAACCTGGGTGGGGATATGCATGCTATAGTATAGTAAGGGTAGAGATCATGTCCCATGGATTACTTTTCTATGTGCGCAATAGTAACCATGTTTAGGAATAACATATCAAGTATGCCTTGCATTTAGATACCATGTTACTTAGGCTTTCTTTCAGCATATCATCATGCATTGCCCTCACTTAGAAATCTTGTTCATAGGATTAATGATAATAACAAAAACTGGTACTATGTGATTCTGTCAACAAGTTCTAAAAAATGCACTCCTGCCTTAGAGTAATTGTATTAACAAAGATGTAATCATGTGTCACCACGCTTACGCATTTAGAGATCCTGTTAACCTATTAAAATATCACTTATGCTGATGTTGTACACAATACTGTGATTTCATATGCATCTAGAAATCCATGCTTAGGTTATCATGTTGATGTCATTTGTGGAGTTTTGTGGTTCGGGGACGAGTAGTGGAGTATTTCTTGGAGTGCGGCAAGCATTGTATTGTGGTGGAAGAGGCTGATTCTTTGGTGGAGTGGTGTGGTGATGAGTTGCGGGATGATTCTGTTTGCGTGGGGCGTTTTGAGTAGGTATGGGATTTTGGGCATTAGGATGGTTAACATCTGGCACACTGAGTGTGAAGGATAGGTTCGCCAAATTCCGGACCTGCTCAAGCTCCCCTTGGAGCTACACCAACCTTTGCTCTAGCTGTGACATAGCCTCATTCTGAACTTGATTACTCTGGCCTTATTCAGCCTCTCTTCGCTCAACTGTATTTTTTTTCCTGATATTGCTCAAATCTTCCATTTTCCCTTTGCCTTTGCTTCTGCCTTAGGGAGGACTAAGAGGAGGAGAGGGTGGAGGGCCCCTGGATCTTGTGTAGTATGATGATGATGCCAGAGTGCACGAACCTACCAGTTAGGTAGGGGAATAATAAAAAGAAAGAAAATAAAAACAAAACAAAAGGTAGCCAAGTCAGTGAGGATTATGAAAAAGTATTGCGATATTTAAACACATAGTGCGGGAATATAAAGCGTGTCCTAATTTGGGAGCCTCGTTTTGCCCAAGGTAGGCCTATCGACAAATTAATTTGGAGAACTTAAATGCTGGAATGCCTCATTTCATTAATGTAAAAATAGACGAATCCAAAACGATACCAAAATAATAAATAAGAAATACAGTCACTAATGACCATTGGCCTTATTACATTGCTAAAGCGAAAAAGGAAATCCTATCCTACTTGGTCCCAGAAGAACCTTCCCCAGATTCGGCATCCTTGATTTCATCGAATAGGTTCCCCAGCTCGTGTAGTCATTTCAATGTCCCCAAAACGAAAGATGGCTCTTTCGCTATCCCAGAATAAAGTGGTAGCCTCGATCAACATGTTGTTGGGTTGAATGTCTAGGACAGATGGTAGGTTACCCAACTATTTCTTGACAAGTGTCTTATCACTAGAGTGAAGATCCTCCCACCAGTTCAGAAGCTTTGGGTGAATGTTAGTAACCATGCCGAGTCTAGGGACTTCGTGCCTCATATTTCTGCAAGATAAACATGATTAGGCCCTTACCCCCACCAGACTTGACTATTTAACATCTAATTCATAGAACGTGATGATGTCCGTTAGGATTTATGAAAACCCGAGGGACTTTGGACAAGGTTGTCTTAAAGGCCATTGTGCGGACAAAACATTAGCCTAGCTAGGTTTGACCATAATGCATGCAATAGTATAACGGAGTAAGGTTTCTATGGGGTATTAGACTGGTACCCTTGAGCGGACAACTCAAGCGGGAAAGGCACGGAACCATCGACGGCACCGCTGATCGACTAGTTTTACCGCAAATAAGCCTTTCCGAATTTAGGGGTGATAAAAATAGGAAAGGCGCAACCACTCATCAAGCATTTCTATAGGATTTGTTTTTGGAACGAGTGGAGTATGATGTTGAGCATGATTATGAAACAGTAAAATAAAGGCATGTAGTCATGTATTTGCACGTTGTCAAAGCAGTAAATACAACAGTTATAATTTAAAATGATTACAAAAGGAAAACAAGGAAACATGTCAGTTTTATCTTTGAGAAAAATTAAACGCTTGGAGGAAATAAACAATTAATTGCACATAAGGGGAGAGGGAAGAGGTACAAATTCACAAAGCGGTTTTTTATGGTAAAAGCCTAAAATCCCCAGCAGAGTCGCCATGTTATCGCGCCCCCTTTTTCAACTCCTTGCGGATTAGTCGGGGTCTTGAAATTATTGGGACAACTCGTTTTCTTTTGGGAAAGGGGTATACAAGGATTCGAAGAGTCGCCACCTAACAAATTAAGGTGCGTTAGGGCACCTATTTGGGGTCATTTACAAACAAGATTTAGACAACCAGAGAAAGGGTAAGGGCTTGAAATTACTCCAAGGGGAAGGTGTTAGGCACCCCTCAGAGTCCACAACCGTGGTTCCCGGCCAAACAACTTTGTGAATCTAAGCACGTAGAAAGTAGGCACTTAATTGTTTAGACAAGTAAAGAGTTTTGAAAGATTCACAGTATAAGCACACATATGTTACAAAAGTTTTAAAAATATTTAATGTCTAAGTAAGGTTTTTGAAAGAGTTGTGATCTAAATATGAATATAAAGGATAGGGGGAGTCCTAGGTTGTTTACCATATGGATCACATCAGTACAATACCCGGTAATCACTCCTCAAAGAGGGGCTACACGTGGTATTCGTGCACCGGTCATCATATCCATATCTACCATTCCCACCCCTTAGCGGTTATTAAAGCGAGTGTTGGTCATCGACCTCTATTGCGTGTTATTACCCATCCTTTCCTAATGGCCCTGGAGGAGTGTAGGACCTCTACCTATAAGGAAGTTCTAAGCAGTTCTAGGCAGACCCTCAGGTTCAAAGGAAAAATACTAAGGCAACAAACAAAACACATAGGACTTCAGTAAATGGGAACAGAGAAGAGCAGATAAGAGGCTCAAATTTACCTCCACAAGTAATACAAATAGATAGCACGACTCAAACACATGTAAAGGCAGTATTGTTAATTAGAACCCTAAGACATGGTGTCTAGGTGAATTCAGAACATGAGCAGATACGCAGACTTGCTTTATAACTCAGAAACAGGCCCTAATCAGTTTGCCTATTGATTTTAAGACCTGTTAGGTAGTATACACAAAGAAGCATATTTCCAGTTTTAAACAATTATATCACCTAAGGCTTGCCCAGGTATGGGACAACGTATAATAATTACCAGAATTTTTAGAGAGACTGTTGTAAATTATTACCTAAACATGTTGTTCTAGGTGTTGCAAAGCACAAAATTATTGCCAATTATTTTAGAGAAAACTGAGTGAGGTTGTTTTATACCTTTTTATGCATCAGTAGTTAGACTAGGTGTAGTTGAGCGAATAAAACCCTATAACATAATATCTAATGCACAGGTAGAGATGCAGCATGATGCATATGCAGAATTCCTAAGCAGGACTTCTAAATGCACAACAATTACAACATTAGGCATGATTTTAGAAGATGCAAGAGTGACAATTTATTAGTGTTATTTATCCTAGAAGAGGAGTTCTAAGTGTGCATGGCATCATGAAGCATGATTGTAAGATACCAATTATTAGCATTATTTACCCTAACACAGGATTTTGTTTCTAAGTGATATGGCAGTAATACCAAGTGATATGCTGAAACAATAGACATGAGACCTAGGAAGCATGATTTCTAATGCATGATTTGCACATGTTGGTCCTAAACATGAGTTCTATTGCGCAAGTAGGAATATAAGCCTAAGGACATAATTTCTACCCTTTAATATCTATAACATGCATAGCTACCCTTTTCCCTTTTCACTAGCCATCCCCAATAGTTGTTTACAAATAATTATTACAGGCCGTTTGCACGAATTACATAAATGAACAGAAAAATAAGAAGTTATACTATAGGGAGCCTACCAATAGGCCCAAAGTCTCCAGAATCCTCAATGCCAGCAAGTTTCACAGCCTTACATATAATCTCGGTGTGTCAGAGTTCCCTAAGGACCTTAAGGGATCCCGGGCAGTGCTCACACCCAGATTTCCATAACCATAATGAGTAAGTGCTGTGTGGAAAGGCCACCTCTAATGCAACAGAGTTTAGAGGGATCTCATAGGGATCCCTAAGCAATCATACATTAGAGGGGCAGAACCTAAGTTTCTAAGAGTATAGTGAAAGTGCTTGACATAGTCTTTGAAAAGGTTAAGTAGGAAAACAGCTTTTGAAAATAACTTGTTTGAAATAGGATTTGAAGAACAATGGAAGAGTGTTACTTTAGTGAAAACAGTTTGAAAGGAAAATGGGAAGACAATCAGAGTCTCAGGATCAGAACAGTACTCATAGAACAAGAAATAAGAACCAAACCAGTTTAACAATCACAAGCAGGGACTGAGGGGTAGGGAACAAGTACGAAGCATATAGGAAAACATACAATAAGCAGAGTCACATACAGGTTCAGAGAAAAGGTTCTGGGTACAACATGTGTTCAGGATTACATAGAGACTAAGTAAAATATAGTGCATATTGTGGTATGCTAGGAAGCAAAGCAGAATCATGTTGAAACATGCAAAAGGGTGGTAGTAACCATGTTGAGGATAAAGGGGGAGGTATTAAGAATTAAAGCAACAAAGTATACATACTAATTGCAAGTTGAGCAATAAAACCATAAGTAAAAGCATACTAGAAATGAGATGAATTGAAATACCAACAGAAACATATTATTTTTTATGCTTTAAACTAAATTGAGAACATACCAGTTAGGAGTGAACAAACACATAATGAAGAGTAGGCAAGTAGAATAATCAGTCTTGGCTTGCAGCCGACTGATAATAGCAGTTAATCAGAAGGAGAACAGTAGAGAGTATGTATGTGTGTAAAAGAGAGAGTTGAACAATGTGTGTGTTCGTCCCTTTTGATAATGAAAGAGTGAACGTACTTATAGTTTTCAAACAGGCATAAAAATATGGTAAGAAATAATAGTTCATCCCAATTATAGAAGTAAATTCCAGTTAGAATCATACTAATGTAAATACTCCCTTTAATTAATGAGTCAATGTTCAAACGGTAATAAACAGTAACATACAAGGAGAGAAATAATTGAAAAGTTGATTTTATCATATAAGTAGTAGTAAAAGTATAGGGCATGCGATTAATACTAAACTCAAAATATCCCAATTAAGGAAAGTGTATAAGAACTAATTGCCAACAGGTTTATTCATAGCAATAAGTCAAGAGAATAATTTTGGAAATCAACAAGAAAACCTCGAATGAGATTCGAATCACAGGGAATCACCATCAATCAAGGAGAATATCACACATGTAAGGAAATACTCGAAATCAGTAGAGAATATTGTGTAAAAATCAATAAAATACTAATCACAATTATTCAAAGATTCAAAATTGGTAAAACAGTACTGATTTGAACGGACTAACACATATTAGGCAAAGTCAGGAACCCTAATCACACAAATTAGAGATTCTCATAGAATCATTAGGGATTTAGTAGAACAGACAGAATAAGAAGCATCAGAAATCCTAATAGCAAGCATAGAGCAAACAACACCAGAAATCACAGAGTACACATGAAAGCAAAGTAGCCATGCTAGAACAGGTAAACATTATCGCAAATAAACTCAGACTCATAGACTGACCCTAGGAAATTTAGGGATTTCTATCAAAATGAATCAAACAAAAAGGGAAAGGCTCAAATAATGTCTAAACACAATAAAATCATGAAATAATGCTAAGAAACCAGAAAAAGAACTGCTTTGTAAAGGATTTTAAAACCCTAGTTTTGAAATGTGAAGAATCGTGTTAGTAAACAGGAAGATCTTTAAAGAAAATATGGAAAGACCTCATAATACGTATAGATCTGTTACATATCTAAAAGAATCGGAAGGTTTAAAATTAGCGTTTCTAAAGAGAACCCAGAAAGGAGAAGAAAAACTCAAAAATATTACCGGTTTCAACCAAAAAGTGGTAGATCTTACTCGGACGGTCATGGATGGCCGAAAAAATGGCATGAGGTTGTAGGAGGTGAGTGAACCGCCTCTGGTTCACTTGAGGGCCTCAAAAGTGGTGACACATGTTAAGTGGGGATCCATAAGGCTGCAGGTGGTGGAATCGCCATGGATTCCGGCAAGGCGACGGCCGGAAAAGGGGCTAGGTTTAGCGGAGGGAGTTGGTGAGACGAGAGAGTTGAGAGAGAGAGTTGAGAGACGGCTGGAAGTGAAGGGGGAAATGAGAGAAAGGGTGAGGGTAGTCTTTAGATTAATTATGGAAGGGGGAAATCTAGACCGTTGATCAAATTTGATCAACGGACGAGATTAATTTTGAGCTGGGCCGAGTAGTGTATGAACTGGGCTTGGGTCTGTTGGGTTATTTTAATTGGGTTAGGGGCTAGGTTAATTTTAGGCTAAAATTGAAATAGGGGTGGCTAATTGTTAAATACCCAATTGAATTAACTAAAAATAATTTATAAAATAGCTTATAATTATAAAAATGAAATTCATGCTGAGAAAATAAATTAAAATGATTAATTAGTATTTGAAATATAAAATGATTGATTATTGGATAAAAATGGTATAAACATATGATTGGGCTATAATTGCAAAGGTATTGCAATTATAGCCAAAGAGTGCCAATTTGGCTAATTGTGAAATAATTTGGTCTTAATAGAACCAAGAATAATACATTAAATCAAGAAATATTTTTGAAATCATAATGCAATTTTGTAATTATTTATTGGAAATAAAAATGTTGGATAAATTAAAATAAATTAATAAAAATAGGAAAATTATGGGAAAATACTGATTGCTATTAATGTATGATTTTGAAGGTATATATGCAATTTAAAAATATTCTGAGAAAAATTTGGGTATCAACATGCGCTCCATCTGGTGTGAAAGTTACTTTTTCACTAAACATAATAAGAAAAACCACAAAAAGGTTCTTCCATGATATTGACACCTAACTGATCTACGTCATCGATCACAAAGTTGTTAGGATATTGCGCACTAGTGTCTGCTTGAGTATGTAAAACAAATTTGCCTTCACTTCCACCGAACTATTTAAAAAAAAAGAATCGAATTATCAAAAACAAGAAAGAAAGAAAGAAAAGGGGCAGAATTAAGTAAACACACCTTAGAACCATCCATCTAAACATCTTCATTGCCACCTAACTCCATATTGCTCAGAAAATCATTATTATCCTGACGACCATTAGTGTCTTCCTCTGGATGAGGACCATATTTGTCTTCGCTTGCACCAATCTATTTTTTTTTTAAAAGATACAATAAGTTAACTAAAAAATAAAAGAAAATATACAATACGAAAGAAACACATACCTTGGAATTTATCAAATCAAAGACTTTCTTGAATTTATCAAAAATATATTCCATGAAGGACTTCAACTGTTGATGGATCTCAAAAGGAAACAAATAAAAAAAAATAGACTTTGAATATATATTTTTAACAAAAAATAAATAAATAAATATAAAAGACCAATACAAACCTTTTTTATATCAGCCTTCAACTTCTCCAACTCAAGACCATAATCAACATGTTAGACACCCAGTGCCTTTTTTAGTGGGACAAGCTCCTTAATCTCTTTTAGGAGTGGCGTGACAAAATTATCGGTATCATTAATAGGAAGTTTTCCCTTGTTTATGATGTCAAATATTTCTGATACTCATTTTTAACTTCAACAGGCAAAGTAAAACTTCTTAGTTCTTCAGTTGTAGGAGATATTTTTAAACTTCAAATATAATAAAAAGTGGTTCAGTACATGCATCAAAATGTATCAAAACTATATATTTGATGTATCACAGTGAATTATAGTATATCATATATGTATAGCCCTCAATAAATAAATGTTGGTACCTTATTCCCTGTAATGTTGAAGAAACTAGTAGAGAAGTCCTCACGCATTTGCATGTCTGTCATTTCCCAACTCAATATGCGTGGTGTATGATCTCCAACGCGAACATCAAATTTATTTTATTCACTACAGTGCAGCATTCATAGAACACCACATGTAGTTTAAGAAGAAATCCATCAATCATATAAAACTCAGACTTTCTCCTCAACCTGTCCCTCACCGACTTCATTAAAGCTCGAAATGCAATCTTACCACAGGGAAAGGACATATAATCATGTCACGACCCGTTTCCGAGTTGTGATGGCACCTGTCGTGGAAACCAGGTGAGCCAACTGTTACAACAATACTCAATTCATTTACTAGAGAAATTTACTCATTATTGGCTCAACTCATAGAAATACGGAAATTTTTAATCATTTAAAACAGTCTAACAGAAGAAATAAGCTCCAACAATCAATCTAGGATCTGGAGTCACGCAGTCATGAGCTACTAACATCAATACAACTGAGAAATAATACTGAAGTTTTAAGTTTCCAATTTCTAATACAGGAGGAAAAATAAGGAAAAGAGGGACGGGACAGCGAACGCCAGCTGCTACCTCGTCGGCTCTGAGAGATAAGCTGCTATCACCGATCCGCGTCAAATCTCGGTGCACCTGGATCTGCACACACAGTGTGCAGGTAAGTAACGAAAACAACCTACGGTCTGAGGAGGTAGTGACGAACTCAACCTCCGTAAATAGCAATTCGAATAATAAATATTTCAGAAATAACCGAGAATATCAGTGAATAACTAATAAATGCCATGTATGTAACATGCAACTCTCACAGGTGGTCCTCTCGATACACATAATTGGCCATTGGCCCAGGAAAATCCATCCCGTAACATGTACGACGTGGTGACTCAGTCACTAAGTACCGAGGGAACAGGCCAATTCAGCCTTTCGGAGAAATCCATTTCCGGGATATCATACTCATCTATAATCTGTACCAGGGAAATCCATCCCTCCATATCTCATAAACAGCAGCTATGCCAGGGAAATCCATCCCTCTATATCTCATATCTCGGACAAACCCATGTTCAGGGAAATCCATCCCTCAATAACTGTGCGCTCACTGGGGGTGTAAAGACTCCGGAGGGGCCGCCAAGGATATGGCCCAAGCGCTATATATATATCAAGCCCACGAAGGGTATATCATCTCAACATTTGGCTCTAGGCCCATACTCAGTCAGAATTACCAGTCTCCTCACAACACTCTCATTATGTAAACCGCCCAAATAATGGCAATGCATGATAAATAAATAATTTCTGAGACTGAGATACGAATACATGTATAATAACAGGACTGAGTATGCACAAGTAAAGTTCGCAATAGAAACAACAGTAACGGACCCTTTCCGGTCTCCACATATAGACATGAAGTCTTATCATTTATACTTGTTATGTTTCTTTTAGTTTCTACGCATTAATAGCCTTCACAGTACCGATATCATGGTGGAACAACAGTTAAACCGTGCCTGGGGATAAGCCGGGCCACAACAAATCAACCAACACTCATATGCCCGTCACTTGGCGAGTGTATCATAGTAACTATCATAAATTAGCATGTACATTGGGGTTTTGAACCCCTCAGATCCAAGGTTGAAGCCGTTACTTACCTCAAAACCGGCTCAACTCTACTCCGCCGGGCCCTTTCCTAGAGAATCGGCCTCCAAATGCTTCAAATCTATCAATAATCAATTACATAGTGTCACAATGTGCTAAGGAACAATCCCCAAATCAAAATTTAGCAAAAATACCAAAAATCCCGAATTCGGTCAAAACCCGGCCCTCGGGCCCACGTCTTGTCCTTTTCCGAGTCTAAGCATACCAAGAACACAAAAATCGGGCCTCAAATGGTCCTCCAATTCCCCCATTCTTCTTCTCTTAAACCCAAGCCCTAACCACCATTTTT